>VZTA01021753.1:0-15174 GCA_013398855.1 Mohoua ochrocephala | reverse complement strand
TAAGAGAGAAGGCAGAGACCCTCATGACTCAAGACAGCAATTGAAGGTTATTTGTAGTGTCTGAAGAGGCAGGTTCTTATCAAAATTTGTGAAAGTTTAGCAGGATTTATTCTAATAAAGAAATCCTAAGAATTACTACCTCTAGGGAACATTCAAAATGCTTGTGACCTGATTTTTCACTGAAGTTAAACACCCAGCCACTAGTGGGTTTCTAAAAATACAGCCATTATCACATTGCTTTTTTTATTCTGTGTTGACTTTGACGGTCCCTCAGCATTACACCGATTGTTTCCTGTTTCATGGAATTTAGCAATTCAATTAGTATTATTGAAACAGGGTGATTTTGAATTAAGGAATTGTTCTCTTTTCAAAGTCTTCTTCAGAATATAGCGAAGTCCTGTAGTTGGGTGTTCAGGTCCAGGTTGTCTTTAGGAGGCTGTGCTTGATATGTGGAGGCTGTGCTTGAGTTCAAGTGATGGTCAGGCTGGTCATTTTTGTTTTACTGTATATTTTAAGAATGTAAGGTGTTTGGAGACATTTTGCCATGTTTTGTTGGTTTATTTTCCATTCCTACCTAGTGGCATTAGGTAAATAGTGTGTGAATTTGTTTTCTCTAGAAAGTGAAGGTCTAGATAAAAAAGATGTCCTTTTCCCACCAAAATTTAGCTTTTGAACAAGCTGATAAGAAACATCAAGGAATTTTTGTAGTTATGTGTCAATCTCAAAGTTAGAAATTAATTCTGTTTATTATTTTTCATTTTTGAAAATGCTAACACAAAGGAGATCTTGGGGAGACTAGAGGATGAAGAGTATATTTTCATATACTTTATGAAAATATAACAGCATAGTCCCAGGCAGGTTCTCTGTTCCTGAACTGGACTCTGGTCTGCAAGAGCCTGGAGATAGGAACAATCTGAAAGTATAGTTAACCCCTCAGTGTAGCTGTAGAGTTGATTTTATTCGGTTTGGTTTGATTTCCAAAGGTAACAGCAACTGTTGAGTTGCTGTATGAGTGACACCTGTGTTAAAGAACAGGCTTTTCTCCTTTTTTTGCTGCCAGCTTCTTGAGAGTTTGTGACATTTTTATTTTAAAGGCTTCAGAAGACAGAACACCTCTGGGGTTCTGTTTTGCTACGACAAAAACATAATGTACTAATAAACAATATAATTACAAACAAATATGAATCGTGATTAAAACTGGGCAAGACTGATGCCTGGCTCCAAACTTGACAGGACCTTCATCTTTCCATCACCAGACTGATTAACAGTAATGCAGTCTTATTGTGCTGATGTTTCTATTTCTAGTGTCCACATAAGTTTTCCACTGTGTATGCCGGGGGGAGAAAAAACCATTGGAATTAGGGGAGGTGGAAATTAATAATATGCATTTCAAGTTTGACAGTGAAGACCGCTAATTCATGCAAAGTCTTGGATCTCTACCTAGTCTGGTTGAAAACATGAGTCCAAAACTAATTTATTTGTATTTTAGTTCTCTTGACAATACTTGATGCACAAAGTGAGTGTCAAAACTCAATCTGCAACCTGATGAAACTTCTTGAGCTAGTTGGTACAGACTTGATTTTATTCCCCATGATTCTCAGTTCTGTATCTGAGCTTAGTTGCAGGGTGATGAACAGTTGTCTGTTTATTTTGGACATTCACCTGCCCCCGTATCTGCATGAATGCCAAGTCCTGAAAGTATGCAACTCTTTGAAATAAAGTGTGTTATCATCTGTAAGGGCTTAAAACTGGATCCTGAACTACCAAGAGACTAGTTGAAGAATATGGGGATTAATAAAATGGTTTGGATCTAATCCATGTAGAAGGCAGGCTGCTGTTCTTCATTTTCTAGTGATATCCTTCTTCAGGCTAAGGTGGAGAGCAGTGTCTGAATGCCATCCAAATATGATGAGTGTGCAAAGAGTGTGGTCCAGCATGGAGCAATGAATGGAGCCTGCTTGTCAACTAGTGACTGTAAAGAGCACTTCTGTACTTACTCTTCTCACCATCTAGCATGCTCCAGATTGTTTTCATTGTACTGAAAATCTGCAAGTAGACTGTGTATTTCTGAAGTTTTTTATATCCAAGATTATTGTGTGGACCTTCAAAACAAGGTCATGTTACTGTATGTCTTGTTTCTGGAGACCTGAAATTAGAGTTAGTATTTTGGAGGTGCTAAGTCTTGGCTGGCTGTTGGCTACCCACTGCTCGAACATTATTCTTGAAATGCAGCCTCTTTAGATTCTTTTAGCAGGTATGCAAAATACAAGCTTAAAAATTGTCCTGGTCCAGGAAAAAAAATAAGGCAAGTAAACACAGCAGGCATATAAACAAGACACATGCAATCACTTCATATTTTTTGCCAGATCTAAACAAACAAACAAAAAAAAGTGTGGAATTTGGAGATTCTTTTATCGACCAGAATCTCTCAACTCTCTTGGAGCCTAAAGGGTGGGGATGGGGTGTAAAATGTGCTGTTACCACTGTGCGTGGCCTGTGTCAGACTTCCAGCCATTTGTTACAGTGGGGTGGAATTCCCAGCTGCCCAGCCTTGTCCAGGCTTCCTCAGCTTCTGCCAGGTTCCCTGCAGCCTCGGAAAGCAGTAGATTGTTGAACACCAGTGTATTTATTTTTATGTTGTTACCACATTCCCAAGAGGAACCTTGACTATGATTTCAGCTGGTCTCACCACACTGTCCAAATCCTTCATCAGGAGCAGCTGGGAAAAGAAATCACTCAGGTTTCTACACAGCACATTGCTGGTACGCCTCCTCCCTCTCACTAATCCTTGTTAATTCCAGTCTTCATTTGCCATCCTCCTGGTTCTCTCTGTTGTTGCTGTGACTGACTGCACAAATGGGTCTTCACTTTAAAAGATGACCTTCAAATGGGCACCTCGAGTAACCTCTACCTCAGACTACTTTGACTGCTCAGGCCCAAGGTATCTTATGACACAGAAGAGCAACTTTTGATGTCACCTCGTTACTTATCCTAGTCCGGGAATGGAGTCACGATGAGCTCTTCCACATAAATCCTTTCAGAACCACCTGTCTGCCTGAGAAGCTCTGGGTGGATCATTGAAGAGGGAGCTCCCGTGTGACACCCAGCACTTTGCATCAAACTTTTCTGGTGCAGCCTCTCACCCTGCATACAGCCTTTGTCAACAGCAGTTCTTTCAGTATCTCTCTGTAGTGCTGTCTCCACGCAGAGAAAGGATCATTGAGAAGCAGAATCGGTCCCTTTTATCATATTCTGGAAAGCAGTGCAGCTTGAGTTGAATCCTACTATTGTGCCTCCCTTTTTGGGAGGGCAAAGAATCAGTTACAATGGAGGATATTTAGTTGCACATTTGTTCTTATAGTTATCTTCCTAAAGCCATTGGTTTTTTATGCATCACAAAAAGATCCTGAATAAGTCCCTTACCCCTGCTGACTTCCACAGTTTTATAAAGAGGGCAAACAGGAAGGGGGGAAAAATAATGTCACTCCCTGCTTTATCTGATGAATCAGTCCCAGGTCAGATAATGACACACAAGCCTGTAGTACCAGATGGGCCAGAAGGGAAAGGAGAAGGGTAAAGAGACTTTCTTTTTACCCCATTTCTTAGTACTCTTTGGAGGGGCAGGGGACCATTATCTTGTGACTAACAATGAGCAAATATTGATGTTTTGAATCAGTACCTTTAAAATAGATACAAGTTATCAACAGGACATGAGTATGCTTGAGTTTATCCAGTTCTGAGAAAAGTGCATGTAAGTCTCATTACGTCTCAGCAGTGTAAAGCACTGCCAGAAGCAGCATTCCAGGCCCTTCTCAGATGATGTTAAGAAGATAATATCCAACTCAGCCATCGCCTCTCAGATAGAGCTGAGGGCCAGTGCTCACTTCTAATCACGAGAAATGACGTTTATTCCTTGTGAGAGCAACCTGCCTCTCACATCTTTACTCAACCTTTTTGCCTGTCTTTTATGAAAGGAAGGAGCTGTTTCCTGTTGCTACTGATCTCATGCCACTGAAAAGACATTCCAAGTCTCAGGACTTATTCCTGAGAAAGCAGGAGGAAAAAGGAAAGAACAGTCTTTAGAAATCAGCTTCCCTGTCTAAGAGCTAGAACCCAGCTTGAATTTTAGGAGCCTTTGCCTCTGACAAACTCCAAAGCAGGATAAGTAATGATTTCAGGCAGCTGGCATTTTTGCCTGACTGGAGGCTGAGCATTGCTTTTTCTCAGTGAGCAGTGAGGTGATGGCGAACTGCCTGTGTTTCCTTGCTGTGTTGGAAATGTCATTCAAGATCAGGTGTGCAAAGACTGGGGAGAGGTTATATAATATTTTGGCTGCTTCTGTCTCACATCTGGTCCTTTGGCATTAAGCTGCCTATAGAGGGGATGACTTTGCCCATCCAAATTGGATTTTGGTTTAATCTGACATTATTTTATTGAGCCTAAAAATAGAAGCCAAAATGTGTGTGAACAGGGTGAAACGTGTGTCTGGAGTTACGAAATTTAATGTGGGGAAGAGCCAGGGAAGAGAGAGCCACAGTGAACGAGGCATTTGAGAGGTGAATGAGAGAAATCAGGAAGAAGGCTGTCAAGTAGAGAAGGGCATTAGCAGTTGGGATGAGTGTGTGGCACGGTGTCTTTAACATGAGGAGCAGGAAGGCTCCTGCTGACTTCCACTGGTGTTTCTCTACTCGTCAATGAGTCCTCTCTCTGCTTTTTTCATGCAGGAGGACTTCTCTGGAATACAGTTGTACGTGCTGTTCATGACATACACATCACACTCCCCACACACACAGAGACGTCCACACCTCCCCACACCTCTCTCACTTCCCCACAAGAAAATTTTCATGACTTGGAACTGCTGCTTTCCCTTGCCTTCCTGGTCCAGCAAGTCAGGCTGAAATTGTGCCCAAAATATGGGGGAGGGAAGGCTGGCTTTCTGTTGTCAGCTGTCCTGGCTTGCTAGTGTCAGTCACCCATGGATATAAATAAACCCCATTTATTTATTGCCTTTCTTAGTTATACTGTATATTATCAAGAGAATGCTGAGCATCATTCTAGGATTAGAAATTCACTCTGGGATAAAAAAAAATCCTGAATTTCTAGGATAATCTTAGCTTTTCAGGGAGAAAGAAAGCTCCTGTTTTCAACTCTAGATTTAGGAGACTTCAATATGCTGCTCAGTTCTCCCACAAACTTTCTCTGGGTAAGATGAAACAGTCCAAACTAGCTGTAAAAAATATTAACATGGGTCCCTGACCCAGTACTGTCATCTTGCCTTGTGCTCTTCTCTGTCTTATTCCTGCAGCTTGGAAGCACAGTAGATTAGGTGCTGGTTTGTGACCAAGGCTGTGTACATCTGTGCTGGGAAAGTCTATATGGCACTGAATTTTAGTGTGCAGATATCTCTTAAATGACTTCATGCAGCTCCTGTGATTTTCTTGTGACTCAGTATGATATCCATAAAATGGAGGTAATCCTTTTCTTCCCACTGTGACTGTTCTGAGTTTTTGAGGTGCAGTCATGGATGACATAATAGTGTGTAAACATGCGGACAGACATATGAGCAGATACTTTGACACCTCCTGGCAGGCAGAGAATAAAGGAGGCTTATTCTGTTGTATGTGGTGATTCACTGCAGTGACTCTTTATCACTGGAGAGAATCAACACTTAATATTGGCTGCTGTCAGGAATGAGCTCTTTTTCTGTTCCCCCTACTCAACGAGAACCTCCATCTACTCCACTACAAGGAGGTGGTGAAATGCTCACCAGTAGCTTTGAAATGATAAAACTTCAGAGAATTATATACATGAATATTTATGAAATTACTGGATTGGCAGTGAGCTGCATTCTTGTTAGGAACTTTACTTGTAGACATAGGAATGCCCCTCTTTGTGCCGAGTCCTCCAGGGAATCATACAAGAACCCAAGGAAAGTGATTTTAATTCAGTTTGCGAGAAAAGACAAACTGTGCTATGCATTTCTGTAGGCATAGAAAGGCTCAAACATCTTCAAAACAGGAAAATGAGGTTGAAGTTGGCTGCCTCTCTCATGTGCCTTTGTTTCCTTAATTTCAGCATATTGCCAAGGGATAAGTTTCTGGACTGGTATCCTATCTTAATGCGCATGGTTGACGGTTTGGTTCCTAATTCAGTTTCCAAACTTTCTGTGCAGTGACACAGCTGGCAATTCCACTTTCTAAACATCTTTCCAGATCCTCTGTGCTCTGTGATGTTTGGGTCTATGCTGGACTTTCAAGGAGAGTGTATTTTTTAAAAATATAGCAATATTTTTAATAAACAGCTCTCAATAATTATCACTCATGTTTAGGAGCAAGCTGATGTGCCAAATTACACAGGACAAGTTTTACCAACTAGATTAGCTGTAAAATGCAAACTGTCCAAAATAAACTCAGTACACTGCTAAGTGTTTTGGATTTTCCTTTTTAAAGGGCTGTCTAAGGATGTTTAAGTAAAAGACGTGAAGATGACGTTGACATTTTCCTATAATTTGCCTAACCAGGAAAATGCTGCAGTATGTAGAAGTCAAAACTATATCTTTATAATAATGGGGGAAAAAATTCCTTATCCCCATTTTGTTTCTTTTAAAGATCAACCTTTTCACAGCCCTGTCTCTCCTGCACCATGGTCCTCAGCATGTGTTAGAGCGGGGAAGTAGGCTCCCATGCAAGCAAATGAGTAAAAGACCCAAAGAAAGAGATAAAGCACCCTGATATGGGAGAAGGATTTAGAGGAGGGTACATGTGAAGAGATGAGTCATGTGAGTCAGAAGCAAGAGTGAAGAAGGTATTCTGGTGCTTGAGAGGAATACCAAGAGTACTTTCTCACACAGTACCTTACTAAGTTAGGTTTTGTTATATTGGTCTGTGATCTCATCTGTTATGGCAGAGAGGTTGTGTGATAGGGACACCCAGGTTTCTGGTGATGGCTGAGATTTGCAGAGCAGTGCAGCAGTTTTTCCCACAGAACAGTCCTCCATGATTACTCAAAATCTTTGAGTAAAACAACTTTGGTTTTTTTCCAGCTTCTGCTCGCAGAGAAGGATTAACACAGAACACCAGGTGAGGAATCCCGGGCATTGCTTCGAGTATGGGACAAAGGAAGAAGCAGCAGTGACTTCATACCATCACACTCCCATAACGGCCAAAAAAGAGAGAAGAGGAGGCCTTGGTGAGAGGACAACACACTGAAGAGAGTATCTAAACATCTGTGAAAGCAGATGGTGGTGACAGACCTCCAAGCTGAGGTGAATGAACGCTTCTAAAAGCTTCTGCTGCTGAGTCTTTGGGTCCCTTGCTTCCGTTTCGTCCTGATCACTAACTGTGAGATCTTCCTGTAAGACAAGAGATCTTTCCTCCAGCTGTTCTTCCTAAAGTCCAGGTTTGAACATAAAGTCTCATTTGCTCAGCCACTTCAGTCTGTTCTAGTCTGGTAACAGCCAAGATTCCATGCTTTCATCACATGGCAACCATCGGCAGAGAAAAATATTAGAACATGCTACTGGAGATGTCTGTGTTGGTTGCCATCTCGAATTTTGGCACAGAGCCATAGAAATGATCTGTTTAAATAAAGGAATTTCATTTGTTTGTTTTGGTTATAATTTCAGTTATTAATTCACACGCCCAAAATGTTTGCTGTTGTTCTACTGGACAGGATTTTAAATCTGTCTTTGTTTCACTGCGGGATGCCTGTATTCTGTGTGGCTTATTTTGTATTTTGATTTCTGTTTGTTTAGACTTCGTAAACTTTTTTAATTGGCTGATGTTTTCAGACCCAAGCTTGAACCCTAAGGCCCAGGTGGCTCTTATCAGTTACAATAGTGTCTTGGTGAAGCACTCCAGTTAAAATTTGCCTAGTGCTATGAAAATTAGTTTGCTTGTGTTAGAAAACAATGTCAGCAGCTGGAAAATGTATCGGAGAGAAGATCCATCCATCCTTGAAATGAACAGGAAGCAGCTTCAGCTCTGGCTCTTTGTCGGTGCCAGGTTAAAGGAAAACTCAGTATTTTGCAACTTCTGCCTTGTTGAACAGCAAGGGATGTGATTGATAGTTCTCAAAGGTAAAAAAATCTCCTGTTGCTTGTATCAGAGTCTTCAGAGTTTGGATTCAACATCCCGTTTGATCTCTTTTTTTACTCCACATTCCCCTGTCATTCCTAGTTTGGATAGTCATTGTTAAGAGATCATTCTAATATGTTGACAAGTTGATAGTGATCAATCCAAAGGGCTGACAGAAGAAACTGTATCAGAGGGAGAAGGTGTTTTCTCTTGAAATGATTGTATTTGTGTTCACTCTTGGATTCCACATATTTTCTGTCACTCAAGACCAGATAAATTGTGAGAAGGTTAAATAATTATGTTCCTACCTTATTAGCTCCAGCATCACTTGCTTCAAGCATGAATTCATAGGACAGAACATGCATTTTTCTATTTCTGGTACACTCACACATTGAATGCTTCACTTGTCCGAAATGCAGCTCTCTGGTACAGCTGTTCCCTTCGTTAGCTTATCTTTCATTTCCACTAGACAGTCACAATCATGTTCACTTTCTTCGCATTTTTGTTGGCTCAAGATTAGTGAAAGTTGAGTTGCAGAAGTTGTTACTTCAGACTTGTGCACATTCTCAGCAGCTGTGGGCTTCAAGACCTTAGGTCTGTCTTCTCACAGCCTTCTCTGCTATGTGTGGTATTGGCTATTGCCTCCAGCTTGGCTGGAGGGGCTATTTCCATGTATGATTTAGCTTCAGTAAATAACAATTCCATTCCTTTCTTCCTCCCAAAGTATCTGAGCTATCCTTATTCCACTGGGTTTTATGTACAGGATTGAGTAGCTGTAGGATACACATCTTTGTGGAACTCTCATCTCTGCTTTTGTTCTCTAGTTTGTTTGTTCAGGTTATCACAGCCATCGCTGAAAACTGTAGAGAGGTTTGGAGGATAGAGATTTAGTTAGCTCAGGAAAGGTGATTCTCTTATAGGAATCATTGTCAGAAGCAACATTCTTACATCTTTGTCAAGAAAATTACCAATTAGTTCTGGCTGATTATGAACACAAGTGAATTGTTTTGTCAGCTTTGCCAGTCTCGCACCCACTCATTTTGGGATAATGATTTGAACTTGGTTACAGACATTTTTCCTGAACTTGTTTGCATTGTGTGTTAGATGTAGCCAACCCCCACATCTGTAACTGTGATGACTTCGAAGCAGTATATTAAATATCCTATCTCTAAGATTTTTTAAATATTCAGGAAAATGCACAGTGCAGTCGAAGACCCTCATTTTGAGGGGATGAATTTCGTCAGCATCAGGAGCAATGAAGACTTGCATCCTTTTGCCTGAGAAAATTTTTTGTCTGCTTCCAACAAATAAAAAAAACCCAACCCAGGAGTATCAAGACTGATCCCTTACCTGAAGTCAAACACTTAGACCTTGAATTCCTGTTTATTCTCAGGATGTGCTCAGCCAGAGCATCAAAGGACATAGCAGTATTCCTCTGTGTTGAGCATCTGCTGATCCCATCTCTGAACACAAATGCTGTTACACTGGGAACATGTGCAATAGAGAATCAGGAACAAATTCTGTGACTCCAGCCTCTTTTTTCCCATCCCCTTGTATTCTTCAGCCTGGAGCCCATGTGTGTTTGTGCATGGTGGGTACTGAGTACTGAAGGGTAACATGTATTTTGTCTCTTTGCAGCTCTGCCACCTCCACGTCTGTCCCTTTCCATAAGCCTGTCAGTGCTGCAGTTAACAGATTCAGTGGGCAAGCATAGAACTGTTTCCCACCCATCTTGGGAGAGAAGGTATTTTACAGAAGTGTTTTCTACTACAAGGGAGGGAAGTAGAATAGCAAACCATTTTGGATATATAATAGTTGCAATGTGTTCCTCAAGTGTGGTTTATTTTTTCTCTTTATTCATCAATGGTTCCATCAGAAGTGCCCTTCTTCACTGCAAGAAAATTACCAATAGAAAGCCCCAACAAGCATTCAGCATCTATTTCAGTGGTGACAATGAATTATGTAATCAAAGGATCCCCCTTTTCTGTGATGTTTGTATCACTTCTAAATTACAGAACCTGTTCTAGTGACAGAGAATCAGGCTTGTTAGTCTCAAAAGGAGTAATGTGCACATCAGAGTCCTGGAGGCTGAGGTAATGAAGAGTTCATGCAGCATTCTGTGATGTGTTTAGGTGATGCGCGTACCACGACATAAAAATTGAGGGGAGGGATATTAGATTCTCTCCTTTCAGAAGAGCTGACTTGTGCTCAATACATGAAGTATCAAGTTTCCTTTTAACATGTTTTATCTTGACCTTTAAAACAGCCTCACAAGGCATGTGAGTGCCATCAGTGGGAGATCATGTTGTGACCTCAGACAAACCACTTAGTCTTGGACGCCAACAAGATGTACTGAAATTTCTATTCTCAAGACTAGGTATGTTTTTGGACAATCATGATTTGTTGGAAATGCTCCTCACTATGATGCCTGCAAGGTCAACAGGCGTATCTCTGATCCTGGTTCCACGTTGTGGAAGGAAGTTTTGGTATCAGGACCTTGTTTACTAGTAGGGATCTGCTGTGCCTTTTCCTCACAATGGATACTCTCCATATGCATGGAGTTGAAAGGCTGGAAGTGCCAGACCATTCTTCTTTGCCTGAGGAGTTCACTGACGTACAGATGACTTTACAAAACAGACTTGGATTCTCAGCATGCATTCTCTCAGGCCTGCACCTTGTACTAATACAATAATTCCAGTAATTTTGGATTATTTGCTGGAAACAAAAGTAGTCTGGCTCCTGTTTTATTTTTTAAGGTTTACTTGATAAAACTGCCAAGGACTTTTTTCCTCAGTCAGTCCTATATTTGCTGATAATCCTCAGCTCACTGTTTGAATCTGAATGGGTTATTTGCTGGTGTATAAATAGTTGGATTTTTTTGGTTGCAGTAAATGGCTGATTGATCCTTTTCAAATTACTTCCTTTCTGAGCACATTATTCCCGTGGTTCTGTCATAACTTCCTTTCAAAAGAAGCTTCTGAACTTTACTTAAATCTGGGACTGGACTTTCTTTCCTTCTAGAACCACATGTTTCTAGAGCTGAGACATCCTTGTTTACACCAAACATTGGGAGAAGCTTATGTAGCTTTACAGAACTGAGATTGCTTATACAAACAGCTTAGCATGCATAATTCTCTTCATGCAGAAAGTGGTTAATTGGAAAAGAGATGGGCAAGGAGGTGTGTAAGGGAGAAGTTGAAAAAGGAGAAATTGTTCACAATCATGCCCACTAGAAGTAGGAGCATCAGATGAAACTAACAGATATAAGTTTCTAAGAAAAAAAACCAAAGAAAGCGGAGGGAAATGGCAACGTTTTTCCACAATATGTACTTCCTTGACCTGTGGAATTTCTTGTTACAAGATGTAGATACAAAAAAGGGTATGTGGTTCAAAAAGACAAGTAGACAAATCCATGAAAAAGTAATCCATTAGGGCATGTTAAATATTAAAACTGAAAACCAGGAAGTTTCTAAGACTGTTCAAATGACTGTTCTGGGGAAGTCTCACAATGGGCTTTTCCAATTTTTAACTTGTCTATCAGGCGTGGGCTGTTGACCTCTGTTCAACAAGAGCTGGGCCTAGGTGGTCTTGTAGTCTGACTTTGCATGGGTTTTTTATTTGACAGTTGCAGTAGAGACTACTAGAACAGCCAAGACAAAGCTACTTTCATGACAGTGTCATGTTCCACCAGAATTCATCCTGTGGAGTTTTCTTAAGAAAAGTGTCTATTGCTGCCATATGCCAAGTTGTCACATGCAACTTGTCTGTGCTTTCACCTGGGTGGGCACTATGTATTGCAGAGTCTTTCAGAATGATGAAACTTCTTTTAAAAGAACATGCAGGACACCAAGATCGACCTCTAGACAAATGGTGATTTTGGAGGAAAGTAGGTTGTTCTATGTAAGTCATCCATAATATGATCCTTGTAAATGGTTAATCTCAGAAATATGGAAAAAAAACTTTCCACTAACTGAAGCTTTGGAGTTATTTTATTTATACACATTTCCCTCCTTGCCATCTTTGTCTTCCAAAGAGCTCGAGTGCAGAGCACTGTCAAGGTGCACAACCACAGCGTGTCTTAATGAACCTGGTAACTTGTTCCTTCCCACTTTAGAACATTGCTGTCCTTTTCCAAAGAATGAAGCTTCCCTGCTGACTTAGAAATGAGTAGTTAGGAAATGCAGGCTGATCTCAAAATTGTTGGATTCTGAGTCTTCCTTTGCAGTTGTAATGCAAGAGGACACCTCCACTGAAATGAAGGTGACAAATGACACCAAGTCTGCCCTGAGGAGTGTGCTCTATTACCTTACCAAAAAAGGATTTTATTGGCCCTCATTGAAAAGAAGTTTTCACTGCTGTTTTGAATTAAAAGGCAAGAATCACTGATCACTGTGGAGACCCTGGTATGAAGCCTTTGCCAGAGGTATTCAGTGAATCACGGTGGTTCCCAAGGGAAAAGACTATACTTAACAGGGCCTCTTCTCTGCAAGTCCACGCCTACAGCACACACAGTGAGCTTGAGAAATCTTATAGTCTTCAAAAAGAAGTGGCTTCTTTATCTGACCTATCGGACAAACAAATCAAGTTGGCCTTAAAAAGACCAAATTTGATGCAGTTGTTAAGTATTTAGGGGCTGTTAAAAATGCATCTTTTATTAACAAAATTTTTATCATTTGTTTAGGACAGGTGAAAGAGGTGCTGTTTTCTCTAAAAGCAATTCCAACACTGTATTTGGCCTTTTGCCTTCTGCTGTTCTGGGATGTGCAACAGCAGACAACCCCAGAACATTAGTTCAATTTGGTGCCCCTGCAAGAATATTTTAGAAAATCTTATTTCACCATAGTTACAGTAATGGTAAAGTGTAGTCTCCTCCCCCCACACAAAGGGGAGACAAGTTACAGTTCTCAGTGTAGTTATGTTCCAAAGTCATAACATCTCCCCCAAAAATATTTTGGGGTTATTGAGCTGTTCCCTGTATCTTATCATGTCAAAAGTCAAGAGGAAGTCTTTGAAAAGTTTCTGCACTGACAAGTCAAAATGTTTGACTGTCATCGCTCCCTCATTCTGCTATAAAACTCTTTTTTTCTGAGTCTAGGGAAGAAAAATGACAAGGGATTTTTTCCACACAGTTTCCAGTAATTATTGTATAGGATTTACCCAATGGTCTTCATGTGGTTTTGCCTTATTTATATGATCTTCTGAAAATGTTATGCTGTGTCAGGTATATTTAATAGAATATATTTAATATATATTAATATGCAATACACCTAGGATATCTTGATACACCATTCTTCAAGGTGCAGATGGAGAGCTGTGAATCTGCTGGGGGGTTGTAGGAATCCCATTGTTGCCACCACTTACATATGCTTCCAGTTGCGTGATGCTTCCCCCATTCCAACTGGGGTTGTCTTCCTTCCTGAAAGTGTTTTCTCCACTATTTCTCATTCCAGAAATTCAGTGTGGAATATATTTTGTCTGTGATACCAGCCTGGATTTTTTTTTTCTTATCCACAGACCTACAAAACTCATGTCTCCATATGTGTAGTAAAACTTTTTTTTGAAAATTGTCTAGCAATAAAGATTGGTGGCTCTTTCTGCCAAATTGTGGCCCAGTCTTTTGAATGAGGGCTTTTGCTGAAGGCAGCTAAAATTGATAAAAATGAAGACAATTTAAAAATGTGTATTCAGCACAGTGTAACTGCTGCCACACCACACTTCCCTGAGATTTTATTGCCTTCTCTTTTGTTTCTGTTTGTTTGCTCTGTTTGTTTGTTTCCAGTTCTTCAGATTAGCATGACAGAGCACTTAGCATAGTAGTATCTAAATGAGATCTTCAGATCCTGAAGCATACTTAGAGATTTTTGTATCAAGTCTCCTTTGAGGGGGGAGATGTCAAATTGTGTCGTGCAAGGCAGCTCGTTACAAGCTGGATGTCTTTCAGTCTCTTGTTGTGAGTCAGACTGTCTGCTACTGCTTTCCCCCACAAGTGGAGTTTCTTACAAATCCTTGAGAACAGTGGATTTCTCCCAAGCATCTAGTCAACCTGCGAGAGGCTTTCAGCACTTCAAAAGGCCAAATTTTTTGTTTCAAGAAAGGGCCAGAACACGGTTACCAAGACATTCCCCAGTCATTACACTACATGCATTGCACAAATCCTGTAAGATTTGCCCCTGGCTGCTCAGCAAATCTTTGTTTTGTCTGCTTCCTGAAGAGGATAATAACTTCAGGAGAAAAAAGAAATCCTTCGTGAAAAATGTCAGGAAATCTGGTTTGATATGACCCAGCTGGTTTCTTTCATCAAGTGATGTACATGTACTGGCCATGATATATTATTATAATGCCTCATTTCTGAATCTGATGAGTGAATATCTAAACAGCTAGTGAGATATGGCCGAGTGTTGGCAGACCAGAAAAAGGAAGTCCACTTTGCTTTCTGCAACACACCTAATGTCTACATGTTAATTATTTCCTGTATTGGCCCCTGTGGACAGCAATGAGGTATCCTCTTCCTTTTCTTCCATCACACCTGAAGGATGGGATACCATCCAGAGGGACCTGCACAAACTTGAGAAGTGAGGCCATGGGAATCTCATGAGGTTTAACAAGGTCAAGTGCAAGGTGCTGCACCTGGGTCAGGGCAATCCCCAGTAGCAACACAGGGCTGGGGGATGAACAGATGGAGAGCAGCCCCCCCGAGAAGGACTTGGGGGTGCTGGTGGATGAGAGGCTGGACATGACCCATCAATGGGAACTCACAGCCCAGAAAGCCAAAGCTGCATCCAAAGCAGTGCGGGCAGCAGGGCCTGGGAGGGGATTCCTCTGCTCTGCTCTGGTGAGACCCCACCTGGAGTGCTGTGTACAGCTCTGGGGTCCCCAGCACAGGAAGAACAGAGACCTGTTGGAGCGAGTGCAGAGGAAGGACACCAAGATGTTCAGAGGGACAGAGCACCTCTCCTAGGGAGACAGGCTGAGAGAATTGGGTTTGTTCAGCCTGGAAAAGAGATGGCTTAGGGGTGACCTAAGTGGGGCCTTCCGGTACCTGAAGGGAGCCTACAAGACAAAAAGTGACTTTTTACAAGTGACAGGACAAGGAGGAATG
>VZTA01021745.1:0-29479 GCA_013398855.1 Mohoua ochrocephala | reverse complement strand
TGTTTGTTTTTGTTTTGTTTTGTACTTTTCATTTTTAAAACTCAAAACAAGGGTAACGTTTTCTTTCTTCTGTTTTGTTTCTCCTGTTCTGTTTCATTCCATGTGTGTTTGTCTGTGCATTATCACCCATTTTAGGGCCTTGCAAACTTTTAAAAGTGGGATATCACGCTGTAATTTTCTCTTTCAAATAAGAGTTAATATGCACTTTTGTTCACAGGGAAATCAAGGGGTGCTGCCACTTACAGTGAGAAGGTGCTGCCATTCTGCTTCTCTGTGGCATCTTCCCCCAGTGTGAGGATGAAGCCCCTCTGGGTTATGATTCTCTGCTTAACCTGCTTCATGTCTGTCTGTCTGTACCAGTCTTGTTTAAAATATCCATTCTCTAAGCAGTAACTTAGTAAAGACCTGTCTCATGCAAAAAAATCTTGCTTCAGGACATAAGTATTCTATCCCAATGCAAATGCACAATCTTACAGCATTATAAAATGAAAAAAAGAATGAGTAGATTTCAGTTTTCCTTATTTGAAATGTGACATAATGCATAATAGAGTAAATAAACCTTTTGATTATGCTCTATTTTCTGCCAAATTTAATATTTTATAACACTTTATAAATTATTACTCCAATGTAATGGAGCCTTGAAACCATTATTCTCACATTTCTCTATGCTTTCTGGGCCAATAACCAGCATAAACCTTGTGCTGAATCATTCAAGTGCTGTATAGGTATTGTCAAGAGCGTTCATGATGGGACTTCAAATCAGCCAAAGCTTTGAGCTGAAACTTCAAATTTTGTTTTTAAAGTGAGTGCTCTAAAGAACTGAAACTAATACCATTTTCACCAGTCCTGCTTTCCTCCGGTCTTGCTTTCCAAGCCATTGACTTTCCAGCGGTTTTCATCCAAATCAAATTGTACACAGTTCATTTTGGTTCCTTTACAATATTTCCTTCTTCCTCTCAAGATTTAAGTCTCTGTTCTTTTTGTCTTTCTCTTCCTGCCAGGCTTGTTTCATGTTTTCTGTCTCATTCAGACAAGGCAAATGGACTGACTTCTGCTCTGCTGTCAGTGTCTGTGCTTTAAATACTTGTAATACTCTGTTCAGGATATAGGCTTCTAGCTATCACAGTCTAGTCTGAAGTAAATCTTATATTTTTTCTATGTAAATCTGATACAGACAAATTTTCACACAGAAAATTCAGCCTTCTGTCCAATCTCATCTGCACTTCTGTAGTCCTAGGCCAAGTTTTCAAAGTCACATGCAGTCCAGTCTCTTAGGAAGAGAGGTAACTCATCTGAGAAAACAGTAAAGCAGAAACAAAACAGAAAATTTGAAATCACCCACTTATGCAATAATAGGGCTTTCAATACCCAGTGAAATTTATTTGCAAAAGATTATTCTAATGAAACAAACATTACTAATGTTAGCTTGTCTCTTGAAAAGATAACACTACCTCCTCACCCACATCATAATACTTTTCAGATCCCTATGAGCTTGTCCTATTGCAATGCAGTACCTACAGCTGCAATTACGCGTTGTCTGTGTACGATTTTTTTCACAGTAAGTTTTTTTTATCATAAAATAAGGTAAAGCAGAAATTTTTAACTAGTTGTATTTGAGAAAAAACCAAATTGTTGGCCACACCAACAGTAGGAACAAAGGTGGCAGGAAAGTAGTTTATTGTTAGCCAACTTATTTAAACTAGTGGGGTCCAGGACGTGCTGGAGGAAATTCCTCTTAAACTAACACTTTATTTGCAAAATGGAAGTTAAAGACTTGCAACAGTATTTTAATCAACTTTTGCATGAAAATATACATGAACAATATCTTAAATTTATAGTAGTTATGTATCTCAGTGACATACTTTTTCCTTCACTCTGTTAATGAGAAAACAGAGGTGCATTCCATGCAAGGCAGAAAGAATGAAAAATAACTTAAAATGGCATCAAGCTATTCTTGACATAGCTAGTGATTCCGAGAACAAAAACCCAACAGCTTTTCTTCTATTAAGTTCAAACTGTGCTCTGCATTGTAAGTCAAGAAAGATAAAGAAACAGGTTCAAGTATTAAAGTTTTACTGCCAGGCAAAGCTATGTAGTGCACTGTTCTCTATCTGATAGAAAAAAAGCACCAGTGTATCAGACCACAATGCATGAGTCGGTTGAGACACTGGTGAGTCACAGCACAAGGATTTTGTCAGAACAGAAACTGCACAACAAAGTTGTTCAAGTAGTCAAGAAGCACATAGAAACCTTCATATTTTTCATAAGAATAAACAGTATTGTATCTTCAATCAAGACAGGCAAATAGTGAAAATGTTTCTGGCAGTATTGAAATGACATTTTAAATGAATACTCTGGTTATGTTACACTGGGGTGGTTTTTTCTGTCACCAAGCTTTCCATCACAAAGAGACAATGAAAGTGAAGTTCAAATCACAACAGTTATTCCTAAGCGAACAAAAGTATTTAGCACATATGAATATTGAACTAAGACATTGCACAGCTTTTCAAGTGTTGGAGGAAAGCTGTGCTGTAGATATTCTCTAAGCAACCCACAGACTCTCAATTGTAAATAAGCACAATAAACGAGCAGTGTAAGAGACGTACAAGTTTATTTATAAGAGTTTAAATACTACTGAACTCAAAGCATTATCTATAAGCAAATCAAGGAGCTAAATTCATCAACCACCCCTTTGGTAGGCATCACTTTTTTATTGGTATTCCAAAGCTAAAGTTGTGATTGAGTTCTCGAGTAGTCAAACCAATGAAGAATATTTAGCATGTGAGTGATCACATTGCCAGCTTCAGTAACTTCCTTTCGTCTCCCTGCTGATTTAAGTCTCTTCCTCTCTCTGTGGCTGTTAAAGAAGGATCTTCTGAGAGGAAAATGTCCAACTTTCACTTGTCTATCTCCACTGATTGCAGAAGAACACAGAGGACAGCAGGCTCCTGTCCCACATACCTATAGCTACTCAATAGCAGGTGATAGACTGAAGCTACTCTACTGCAGCAAGAAGGACTTGATTTGGATGGGTGTTGGATTTGTCTTATTGAAATGAGAAAACCAGAGGATATATTTAAGCAAGAAAACATTAAGTCTTAAAATAAAATTTTGGGCAGAGTATCATCAGCCAAATCTTAAAAAATCTGAGCAATTCAAATTTCTGCCAAACATGGAATGTAATACCACTGATTAGATTTTGATGAAATGCTCTATGTCCTGCTCTGGTGAGGAATGTCCTTGTGCTTATTCCCTAAAGATACAAACATCATCACATCAATGAAGAAATGTAGTAGAAGCTTGCCTCAAGCCTTTGTTCTTCAGCTACCTACGGGATCTATATTTCAATTTCGCATTTGTGTTATCTATGCTCATAGCATTATATTCTCTCCAATTTTCTATTAGAACATGCAGCATGGATTCACGGGAAATTCTTTACTCTCTTTCTGAGGCACTGGAGCAGGTTGTGGGGAGAATTTGTGGCTGCCTCATCCCTGGAAATGTTCAAGGCCAGGTTGGATGGGGGTCTGAGCAATCTGGTCTAGTGGAAGGTGTTCCTGCCCATGGCAGAGGAGGTGGGAACTAGACGATCGTTAAGGTCCCTTCCAACCCAAACCATTCTATGATTTAGGAAATTTTAATGAGTTGCATATCAAAATGAACATACCTGTTTTGTAAATGATACTCTGTCATGGCATCAAGCCATGGCTATTCAATGGGTTTATTATTAGCAGACACCGAACTGTCTGTACAAATTCCTAAAACTTATGCATCATTTAAGTATACAAAAGTTTAAATAGTTTGGTGAAATAGAAAAGTTTTGCTAGAGAAAGAAAAATGTGTGTGAAAGAAAAATGTGTGTGTTTATTTCAAAGTTATTCAATTATTCTTCCTGAATTTAAAAAAGAATATGTCCAGAAGAATTGGTCAGAGGACAAAGTTCTCTCAATAAAAGGTCCTGGGCAAGATTTCAAAGTTACTGATTACAGATCACTCAAAAAAATAGCCTACATTTATGAATCTAAGTGTTCAGTTCTCCGATGATTATTTTGAGGGGTTTCAGATTAACTCCTCAATCATTTTTGAAACTATTTCTTCTAAGGAGGAAAAAAATATACCCTGAAATTAAATGATATGTTGCAACTCCTTAATACAGGTTATAATTTTTTAAAATATTTGTTGCAAAATACAACTTTGATCTTCTGAATGGTATTAGTACATAATTTTCTTGCTAGGATCAAAACAATGACTGAAGTAATTATGCAGAATCCCCCCTGTAAAGTTGTAAATGTTCACTGTGAAGAAGGAAGCAACTGGGTATGTCATTGTTGCCATTTTTCCTGATTCTAGAATCTTATAGAAAAATATCAAACTAACCGAACTTTTTTAAAAGTCCTTTTACACTAAGTTTGCAATAGACTTTCAAAAACTCAAGCTTATTTAAACAAATTTGGATTTCTTCACATTCCATGTTTCAGAAACAAGTACCTCCCCAATCTGCAATAGAGACTTTACAGGGATATTTAGCTTAGAACTTACTGGTGATCTCTTTAAATAAACAGCTATATTAATAGTTGCAGTTGAACAAAACTTTTATAAAGACATTCTCAACTTTCTTATGGAAGTGGATCTCCAGAGGGGATCAAACTGATGTGATTTAGCTCAAACTGGATAGGATCATCAGCTGCCCCATATGACCCCATTTTTAAATGAAGACCCTCCAGCAGGACCTCATTCTTTAGCATATACCTCCCTGACCTCTTTGTATATTCCCAAATCCAAAGTTTTGAGTTTTCAGAGTACCATAGCAACAAAGCTTTCCTACCTCCTTTTTCTTGCACATCTACTGGGATTTATCCTCCCCTCCTATCTCTTCAACCATTTATTACAAAACTGGTTAAAAACCTTTTTCTACATCCATTCTAACAAGTAGATACATAAAAACAGCTGCATTTTTTTTTTTTTTCTGGCTTATCGCTAAGATACTTCTTTCTAGAGAAAATTTTGGACAACTGGAAGTATTTTTTGTGATAAGAGAACAGTGGAGTGACATTAAACAATATGAAAGAAAAAGGATGAACAGAATATCCCCATGATAATGTTCCTATTTATTTGAGCAGCAAAATAACTTGGTCTTTACATTTTTATTTGTTGACATGTAGGCCTGTACTAAAAGAATAAATAAGAGAAGGCAGAATTAAATTGACATGTAGACTTCATCATCCTGAACCTTTCATCATCTGTCCCTTTCTCTACTTAAGCTGTTTTAGATTTAAAACATTTGAGGAGAATATTTACGTCTTTCTAAGCATTTGCAGCAAACAGGAAGCAGAAACATAAATCCACAGGTTCTGTGGATACTGTCTCAAAAGAATCAATAATGCAGACATTTAATTTGACGATTTGTACAAATAAAATCTGTTTTTCTGCAATACTGTCTTACCTTGATTATAATGTAGACTATTTTCTTCCACAAATCTGTTTCCTCTCACATGAATGGAACGTGATACACGATTTGAAAAAGTAGTAAGTTAAAACAGTAAAAGACTAGCAGAAATCTCTTTTCCCAGCCCAAAAATCTTCCAGTGTATGTCACAATTTAAAAAGGTACAAATATAAATCTGGATGATTTGTCCGAAGCTTTGTGAACAATAGACTAAGCAACCTCAATGTCAAGCCTAACCTGTCTTTATCTTGTTTTAAAAAAATATACACGGTGAGACAAATGAACCATTAATAGTGTTTTCTTCGGACTTTTATTTTCTTGAAAATTACAATGATAAGTATTTCATTTTGCAGTCCTTCTAATACTGGCCAAATAAACAAGAGGCTGAATTGACAGAGTAGGAGCAGAGTTGATCAGTCCTTAAAGACATTCGCAGCTGTGAAATGCTAACCCCACATGTGGACACTGGAGCCCAGGCCCGGTATTTCTCAACCAACAGATGAGTGCATTTCTGGACGGGTCTTTCTCAGTCTCTCGTAACGTTCAGAGGCATCTTAGAGACTGGAGCACACATTTCTTTACCTTCCTTAAAATGGTTCTGAAAACTAAGGTAGGGAAATATCCTCTGTGGATCCATGTAGAGAGGACGAGCTCTGGCAGAACACAGTGAGACAAAATAAACTTCTGTTTTGAAAGGTGGAATGCTGAGCTGGGTCTCCTCAGTGGTAAATGAGGTCCCTTGGAGTGGACCTACTAGTTAAATAAAGACCACCTCCTACAGTGGGAATTTTGAGATGTAAAAAGTACCACACCATAATTTCACAATTCCAACCATAGCCAGATTCTGGGGCATATATCTTGTGCTTGCATTCTCCCATACAGTATTTATTGCCTACCATCTCTCATTTTCAAAGGATTGCATATTTTAATTCTTTATTAAATGAGGTATAGTCTCTCTTGATATTATTAAAATATTAAGATTTTAACCACTAAAAATGGTGCCTTTAGGTAAAGAATAATTCAGCTGAGTGTATATGCCAATACTGGTTTTAGATAGAAATATGAATCATATTTGATTTTAAATTCAAAAAAATATTTAAACAAACAAGAATACAATGAGGACACCTTGCAATTTGCTGTGTTTAGCAATGGTCCTGCTCATGTCAAAAAGGATATGGACTTCTTAATGACTACAAGTTACCAGGGCTATGGCTCTATATTCCAGCTGAGGTAGCATTTCCAGAAGGGAATGCTGTCTCCTGCCATGCTGGAATCATCTTCTATTGGCAGTTTCACAGAGATAAGAGTGACACCTAGTGAATCATTAACATTTCCAACATTTTTTCTGGGGATGAAAATAGTGGAGAAGGAACCCTTATTAATCCCTCAACCAATACTTAGATAATCCTCTTAAAGATCTGATGAAATTTCAGCCTTAAATAGTTTAGCAGTATTACATGACACGATTAAATATTAAAGAATTATGTTAAGTGTGTCTGGTGTGTCTAATTTTTTTAATTTTGATAATGCATCTGGTAAAAGGGTCTAATAAAATACAAGGCTTCTCCAAGAGAATAGAAACTCTTCATTCCTTTTCAATAACATCATGATATAAAGAAAGTGCAAGACCCAAATTCTTTTCTTTTTCATATTATTTTCATCTTATTCAACAATTAAAAAACAAATCCCTTGATCTTACTAAACATTAATCTTTATTTTCTTGAATGTATAATGAACACATTCTGACCATGGAAGAGAATGAAGGGGATATTTCAGTCCATCCTAGTTCGGGCAATTTAGAAATTATTCTTTGGTAGGGCTGACTGAAAAGTGACTGCAGTTCTTCCTCCTTTTTAACAGCCTTTATACATTGTTTCATGAGTCTACAAGTGCTTTAAGGTTTAAATGAACACAACGTTCCTTTGCTATCTGTTGTCCTAACGCCATCTAAAAGCGTTGGCGCTGAAATACTTTTAATGTAATACAGTTTCTTTTACCTATTTGCTGTTCAAAAATGAGGCAGCCAAAATCCATATGCAGGCCAGAATGGTGACCTGTAGTTTCCATATCTACTGATTTTTAGCACTCAGAGATGGATGGATTTTATTGCAAGAATATGTCTCTTTTTCCAAGGCAATAGAGCTGTCTAACAAGTCACAACAGAGCACAGCATACCTTTATTAACTCAAGTTATGAGGAAAGTAAATTTTCCAACTTTTTAAATCAAAGGCGTATTTTAGTTGTGGTTCTGTGAAGACTGTCACTTAAAAAACAGTACAGTTATCAGAAGAAAATACTACAGTCTTCCAGCAGTCTCTGTGTTCAGCTTATGATGATGTAATTGCATGTCAAATTCAGCAAAAGCAGTAGATCTCCACAGTGTGCCAGATACCAGCAAATCAGGACACTGCACCTGTTGTAAAGCAGAACTTAACAATCAGGAGATAGTTTTGTGACACAAATTAAAAATTAGCTATCAGTACAGATTGATATTTATTATTTATATCAGTCAAAATCTGTGATTCAGTTTCATTAAAATTCATTACATGCTGATTTGGATAACATCTGGGTGGAATTTTCAAGATCCATTGGGATAAAAATGATGGTTAGATTTGTATGAACTTTACTAAAAGCAAAGCAGGAAAATTTTTCAGGAAACAATTTTTAGCATGCTGCATGTCCAGCCTAGTTCCATGTCCAGGCAATCTCAGATATCAATGATAGCTCTCCTTTTGCCACTTTTGGAAAAGTGTCCATGTGCGGGTTGGGGATAGCAGTGTATCACTGTCTTTTTTCCACCTCAAATACTGATAATGCTCAGTCTTCACAGTTATAAAATGAGAGCCTCTTGCCCCCAAAATGGTGAAGGCTTTTGATTCTGTCCAGCATCAGTAAGGTTTTCTTAATGAGAGGACTTTAAAACAGTAATTAGTTTCCAAGAGGTCCTATCTTGTATATCCAGGTTTCCCCAGATCTGGAGCTGGTCTTGAATCTTTCCATGTGCATGCTGATTTACATAAAAGTTATATCATAACACAGCCTCCAGCACTTTACAACACTCACTGCTTACAAAAAAACCCCAAAGTCACCAAAGGAGAAAAAAGAGGTTGACAGTAAACTTATAAATAAATGTATTGCTCAAAGGTATCACAGTGAAAACATCAGTTCGACTCGTTCAGAAACCAAAAAAAAAACCGCACAGAAGAAACTTTCTAAGAAGGTCTTAATGTTGAAAACTTCAGAAACTTGTGAAATATTATCACACAACTGATATTCTTTTAAAAAGAGCAGATACTCAACACCCCAAAACCCACCAAATACAATTGTGTTTCAACAGGTAATCAGTGACTTTTTAACACTAGGGTTCAGCTAATTCTTCACTTTTTGTTTTCATGATGATACTTTTATTAAGCGTCCATGGATTAGATCTCATGAAAATTTTGACCTGTATTTTCTAGACTCCACTGTGCCTCACTTCCAAGAAGGTGGAAGGTGGAACCTTCCAAGAAGGTTCTGCCCACAGCGGAACCAAAACTCCACACAGTAATTGTTTGTAGACATATCTGCCTTCAGCCAAGCTCTGAGCACTGCAGAGCATGTAAACTTTGACACAGCGTTGTGCAAACTCTGCCAACCTGCTTCTCCAACAGTCCTGCTTCCTGCCTCACCAACATAACTGGAGCGTTTGCACTTGTCCGTGAGGTCTCCCGCATGTCGCATGCCTGGGAAGCGTTCGGCCCCTTGTGCTAGAATGGTCCCAGTCATGATAGTTAAGATACAGTAGAAGCTACGCGTGAAATCCTGCGCCATTCCAGTACTTGGGTAAGACAGAGGTAGACATTTCCATGCTCCGCAATTTTAGAACCCAAAATCTGTTCTTGAAGGCAGAGGCAACTGTTATGTGAATTACCAAGCAATACTCACTACTTTCTTTCTTAAAAGTTAGTTCCGTATTCATAAATTCCATAGCATCTCTTATTTTCTGGACTTCTAGCTATTCTTTCTATATAATAATCAGACAGATTATTAGAAGAAGTGGTTCTTTTTGTAATTCTTGTCATCTGAAGTATCTGATTTCTTCTAACAGTTTTGCAGATAGAAATTTCCCTATTCAAGTTTGCCTAAATACACATGAGGAAAGATAAACATAACATTTAAATTTTGATTTTGTGTGGGCTTACTGTATCTCTCATTAAATTAATTTCACCATTAATTTACTCATATTTCCAGAATACTTATAATGTAGCCTAAGTATTCTAATCTGCTTTATAGATGAAAAGTTTTGCTGCTGTCAAACAAGATAACGACTCCCCCAAAAAGTTTTACAGACTTATGAATATAATCTGGACATCTTGCCTTTCAGCCAGGGTTTTCCTAGTGTCAAAGAAAACCCCAAAAAACCAAACCAAACAAAAAAAAAAACAAACAACCAAACCCAAACCAAACCAAACCAAACCAAAAAATCTAGAAAGAATATATATGAATGCCTGGCAATGTTTCCTCAGCTGTATTGCATATTGCTAAACAACAAAGTAAATCAGAGGATAAAGTAAACCAAAAGTCTTTCTATCAAACTACAAGGGAGGTCCAGATGATCTGTCATTGTTTCTGTCTTCATTTAGAAGAATTAGGAACATATCTGCAGAAATCACCACATCTTGTTGGGGAACTTATGTCCATGCTGTATTTGTTTCAGGATGCCTTGCTTTGAACTGTCTCCAGCCTGGTCGCATGCACTGAGTGTTCTCAGCAGCTGGAGTGCCTTAGATGTAATTTGGGAATGCACCTTCTGGCTTCTCTTACCCAAATGAAATTCAGTTCATCTGCTCTGAGTCATCCATGCAATAAGAACCAAAGCCCAGCAAATGGAAACAGCCAGGATATTTGCTTTAGTGTGCTCCAGATTCTAGCAAAAATGCTGGAGAGGGCATATCCTTTTTATTTGTTGTGCCAGTTAGGCACTATATCGAGTGTGCTTTGTAGTAGCCTGACCTTGGAATGGCAAGAGATTTTGGGAACTCCCTGTCTCCTCCCCACTAGCTCCTGGATTTTGAGCACCAAATTGTGTGACTCTGCACTGGTATTTCCGAGCTCTGCAGGACCTGCATTGTAATTTGTCCTTTCCACAGCAAAAGAAGGATTGACTTGGCCTTCAGACTGTATCCAGAAGGATTTATATAGGCAGTTATCAAATGCTGGTTAAAACAACTGTTACAAAAAAAATACAACCAAATGAAGACAAATACTTAATTAACATCTCCTATATTTGATAAACACGTTAGATTAAAGGATTTGCTACCCTAATGAAAAAACAACAAAAAAACACTAACACCACCAAAAATACAAAAGTCTCCAACCAAATCAAAACAAAACACACCAAAATGAATGAAACAAAAAAACCCAAATATACCCTCTACCCCAAATCCCCATTTTAATCTCTGGTGATTTGTAGGACTGTTTAAAAAAATCATGAAATTATTGTCATATTTTTAAAAAAATCAGAACAGCTTTATTTTGTAACTTATTTCTTTTTTTTATTTTAGATGCACTTTAAAATACTTTTCTATTGTTCTGATTTTTCTTATCTTGCCATTACCAGAAAATAAATATTTGAAATAGATACATACATATGAATACATATTACTGGAAAAATCACAATTTTAGTTTTAAATACCATAACATTATAGTTCTAGAATACTGCAGTATTATAAATATTACTACAATACCTTAGAAAATATTGACAGAATAAAACTGATTTCTGCAAAATTTAGGTGGCAAGCAGTAGCATTTATACAGATATTTATATAGCTAGTCTTATTTCTCTTCATATCACATGACATTCACATCCAGATATTCTATATTTCTGTTATGCTTTAGATACTAAAGGTACTTAAAAAACTTCTAGAAAAATAGATTGAGGAAAAATTTGCTGACTCTCCTCACTCCATCTGATCAGTCTGAGTCACACTGTGCAATGTGAAATGACTTTTATTACGACAACTTCTGTTGTCACAGACACTACAGAGAAAAGAATGCAGGAATTCAGGATTCAGGATGCCTTACAGCAAGCCACACAAAAAAATAATTTTTAATCAATAGAAACAAAGTTTAAAAAAAACAAAACAACAAACACTAAAAATTAAAACTAAATTTAATAATAAAAAAAAAACCAACCCAGAGTGTTAACACAAGTTGTATACAGAAAAAGGAAACATTTCTGTTAGGGAGGGACATATGAGAAGTCTATGAAGACACAGAAACAACAAAGCACTGTTCTGAGTGGAGCATGCATAGTATCATCTGGGTTGTAGCTCTATGCACACACTTAAAAGGCAAACAAAATATTTCTTCTTTGGTCCAATGATTAAGGGACTGAGGGAACTGTGAGTTTTAATGCTGCACATGGGCAACCTCCTAGGAATGCTCATGGGCATACAATATGAAGGGAGTGTAAGGAGCATGAGGTTTCCTCCAACCATATTTCCTCCTCCTACCAGACTCTCATACCCAGACTGCTATGAGGAAGGGAGAAAGTGGGGCATTTTTTGTGACCATGTAAAAGAGAATTAGACAGTGGCATATTCATTTTGTACTTTCATTTCTCCCAGAATAAATATGGGATAAACCACACAGAAATTGTCTGCAGCAAAAAGAAAAGAGCTCTCCCACATTTTTATTTTTTTCTCTTTGCATAGGCTAACAGTGCTGCTTCATCTCTGTTTAAGAAGGCAAAGAAACTATAAACCAAATAAAAACCTAGAATTTGACTCTTGGTGCTTTTCCTTTTGTTCATCTGGTATAAAATTACATAAGGAATAGGATGTTATTCTTATCTGGATCTTGGGTGGGGGGCTCTTCACTCCGTCAGCTAATGGTAATGGTAATGGTAATAGTAATGGGCTATATTCTTTAATTTTGTACTGGTAGTAGAATCCTTCTGAAGCCCTTTAGCAAAAGTAAAGACATAAGGAGAAGGGTGACATTATTAAATCAATGTAAAATAATGATCTAACCAAGTTGAAAAGAAAAAATAGCAGCAAAGTGTGTAGTATACCAAAATAATGCAATGGCCTCAGTGTTGGTCCTACAGTATTAACCCTTGTCTATAGAGCCTAAGTTAGGTGTTAACTCTGAGAAAGCCTAAGCTATTAATTTTGACAGGAACTTGTCCAACTCAGACTCCAGGAGTCTTACCTAGCTCCTGTAGAGAAAGCTCTGCTCTTTGGGGGTAGGCTTAGGAAGTGGTAAAAGAAGATGGAGCTATTTTATCACTATTTATATAGCCCTTTAAATTTCCTTGGGACTGTACAGTATGCTGTTATGACAGTCTCTGGCCAGGAAATCTTACAGTTAAACAGCATGAGCCTGAAACAATATGTTCAATTATGCAAATAAACACAGAGTGGCTCAAAGGGCCAGATGGTGTGAATCAGCCAAGCCTTACACACTTAAGTGGTACTCAGGCAATTTACAGGAGTTAAGAATCTTCCCCAAGATCAGTTCAGATGGGAGGCTTTGCAGAACATCTGCATTTACAGCTGTTTTGTGAGAAAGGCATGAGAAGTCACTGGGAGAATGCTGTCCAGGCACCCAAGGAAGAACAAAAGAAATCATTAAAAGCAGCGGAAACAGAGTTCACATAGTGGAGAGGAGAGGCTCATGTAGTATGATTAGGCATGCAATTACAGCGACACTAGTAACTTTAGATGAGCTAATACACCACAGATTTCTTGACCAGTGGTTATCTATTTCAGAATCTTTTAGAAGAAAAAAATTCTAAATTGTCATATTTCCTACAGTAGATTTTGTTCGGTTTTGTTTTCCTGGAATGTAAACAACCTTCAAATGTTTGACAGCTGACATACTGCAGGGAAAATAAATAATAAAAGGGGCAAGCAACCAGACCTTTTTAAAAATTAAAACCAACATTTCTTCTTGGACATGTGGAGGTTCTTTTTCTGAGTGGAGACGCTCCATACTATGCACTAATGCCAGAAAGCACCCCAGTAGTTCACATGGGCACCCCCTGGGTGTGGCCCCCTCATTTTCTCACCTGCACTGTTGGTCAGCTGGCTGGAATGACGCCCATGGTGTCTGACAGGGAGGAAGCCCTGCCTGGCCCAGACAGGTTGAAATGGCGGTGGGGCCACTTCTGGCAGCACCAAGGTTTGACTGCTGCTGTGGCCACTGCAAGGTCTCCCTCCACTGCTAAAAAAATTCCAGCCTTCCTTTATAGCACCTTTTCAAGGTGACGTTTTTGTTTCCAAAGCCTCTTGGTAATTCCCTAGCCACTTTTAATTCTGTTTTGTGATTATCTACAGGGAGAAGTAGCAGTATTCTGTTTGGGCCAAATGCCCCATCAGACAGTTTTGCGTATTTCAATCACACACACCGATATTCCCTTGTTCACACTGATATTCCCTATGTCAACATAATTTTTCCAAGTATAGGCTACACAAGGACCCTCCCAGACTCCGTCCAGGAAAACATCTTGGGACAGTTCATAATCGCCTGAATATGGGCTCCCAAAGAAAGGCAGGAGCAAAAGGGCTCAGTGAAATCTTGAATTTATAGGTAGTTACTATGGAAACGTGGAGAAGCCGTTTTACTTTTAAAGTAGTCTAGAAATCTGTGTTCAGCTCTACACTGCATTCCAAATTCGAGAAAAGTTGTGAAAAAACCTTTGGGTGTTCTAATCTTAATGACAAGAATGACAATTGCATTGAAATTGAAGGTAGAGACATCTGGAACCGCTTAGAGACAACTGATCTCCAAGTTTAAAGATGTGTACAGAGGAAAAAGAAAATCTAGGAAATAAAGACTTCAGTAGCAGGAAGCTGAAGCTAGACAAGTTGAGATTGGAGAAAAGGTAAATATTTCACATGAGTTTCACAATCCTTCCTCTTTAATCAGTTTTATTCTAAATAACTGACTTTGTCTTTTATAATCCAAAATTAAGCATCAAAGTAAAACAACACCCTGAGAAATAAAAAACCACGCATACTCCAGAACACTGTATATAAAATTGCATTTCATGTTTTTTCAAATCT
Source organism: Mohoua ochrocephala (assembly GCA_013398855.1). NCBI lineage: Eukaryota > Metazoa > Chordata > Aves > Passeriformes > Acanthizidae > Mohoua > Mohoua ochrocephala. Next base: position 14,983 of record VZTA01021745.1, on the reverse strand, counting down.
TGATCATAACATTTGATTTTATATATATATATAAAGTTTTCCATGGTACAAATATATACACAGAGTAGCTTAAATCACAGAAATAAAATTATTACCTTATGATATGCAAGTTCAGATGTTACAGTTACTAGAGCTGGATGGAAAATGAAAATAAATTCTGCTGCAATAACATAATATAAAAAAAAACCCACCTAAAAAAATTTAAACTTTAGTGCCTCCTTTTTCTTACTAAATGTGAAAGCTGTTGTACTCAGCAGCATGTCATCCACAGACCTTAGAAAAGGAATCGTTGTTAATTAGGAATATAGCTGGTGAATAGAAGTGTAATTACTTTAAGCCTCCTACAAAAATCCCTGTAACTGAAAAAAAAATAGAAGTTAAAATAGCTCAGAAGAAAATATAAAGAATTGATAAATAATTGGCAGATGGGCTGATTCAATTGAAAAGATATTAATATTAAAGAACTGGAATGCCTAGATTAATGTCACTCAATAGACAGCAAATGGAGGCGGCACTAAATACCTGTAGGTAGCAAAAATGTAGTGGGAGGAAGAGAAGTGCTTGCTTTTTGTTCTGAAATCAGCTCACTGAAGAACCTGGCTACAGGCCTGGCTGCTATCCAACCTACATACCTCTTCAAGATCAAGAAAGATAATCCACCTCTCTTTCTGAAAGATAAAAGTTTTAGAGTTGGAAAGGTAGGATTTTTCATTTTAAATATTACATTGATTGGTTTTCTACTTTTTTTTTCTCAATTAACTTACAAAATTATCTTCGTACATTATTTTCATATGTGCGCAATTGAGTTCTTTCTAACAGGTGATTGATGTGGACAAGGAATGCTGAGGCTCCTACGTAAAGAGCTGCTATGGGCTGTGAAAGGGAGAAGCCATCCTTTTACTCTGCTGATTAAAGGACATGATTCTACTGAATACAGCCACGGGAATTCTACTTGTTCAAATCTGTAAGTGTATGGTTTCTCAAACTCTTCACTCTTTGGACATTTTCTCACTTTCACAACACAGGAGCTTAATGGTCTACTCTTCATTTGACATAAGGAAGACAAATTGTGAAATATTTGCTATGATGAAACCAGGCACTTCCCAGCCCACTTTGTACTAGTGTTAACAAAAAGTCTACCTCTGTCTCTAGCATGAGCAGGGAAAAAGATTAAAAATAATTTATAAAACCAAACAAGCGATCAGATAAACTTGAAGTTTAAAATGCAGAGTTAAAAACAGCACCATAATTTAATAATGGTTGTATTCACTTTTTAGTCAATATTTAGGCCACAATAAAGGGCAATGACAGATACTCAGTAAGTACTCATAGAACAGAAACTGCTTGGCTATGGAGTGGAAGAAGAGGAATAAAAAGGCATTGTGACTGAATGAAATCTTAAGTCCTCTTTGCCAGCCACACTATAAGTCAGCATATCTCACAAGTCACAACAACTAGAGGAGGACTTCTATGCTAGTATTCTATTTTATTTTCTCAGGAACCTCTCTAGAATTCATTTTTTTAATGAATATGTTCCCAGATAACCCTGATTTTCAGGTCCTGAGAAGTCCTCTCCCATACAGCTAATATTCTTACTGAATTTTCAGTCTGTGCAACAAAAAGTTCTACAGGGTCATGAAATGGTTTTGAAATCACGTGGAAGCTGGGAACAATAACAAACATTATCAAGTCTAAATTCTTACTTTTAAGACTCAATTTTTGTGTGCAAACCCAGAACTTGTTTCAGAACATCATTGCGTATCTCTTTGATTCTTTTCTTCTAGGAGAATTTACTTTCTCTTTTGCGGACACATGCACAAATTTGTTCACAAGTGGGCCTAAAAATAAACCAGGGATCAATTTGAAAATTTGTTCTGAAATAAGGATAAAAATTGGGAGGGGGTTGTGCTGGAAGGTTTAGAAGAAGTACCTTTGGTCATGTGAGGAGAGGTAAAGACCAGAGGTCTCCTGCTCACTCTCCAAACCTGGCAGGTGGAGTCTATCCCTCTGCATCTCTGTCTGTCTGTCCATCTGTCTCTCCTTCTGTAGTGGATGGTGTCTAACAGAGTGCCCAGGCTAGGACAGCCTGCCGTCAGTAAGTCCCTGGTAGAACATAATAGTGTAGACAAAGTGCCACGTGAGTGGCGGCTTAATTGGCCAGGCAAAAGGAAGAGATTCGCAGCTACCTGCCTTGGAAAGGCAATGCTTGCTTTGACAAAAATACTGCAGCGAGTTAAACACACAGCAGAGAAAATTGCTGTGCCTCCAGAGCAATATTGGCACAACAAATACTAATAAGCAGATTTGGAAAGGAGCTGAAGGTGAGACAAGTTTTCCAATAACCTTCAGAGAAGTATCCCTGCTCCAGCGTACCTACTCTTTTCAAGGTGATGCTTGCCATATGTATGTGTGGAATTACACGAAGCCTCTGACAATGGCAAACCAGACAAGATGCTGTGTAGTAGACACTGTGAGTCCTATACAGAACGCTTTAGCAAAGGACTTTGATATTGAATATAACGGGGGACTTGCTGGAATTAATTTTCATTAGACTGTATAATAGCACCAAATTAAGGTGGCGAAATGCATTTGCTTATTACATTAAAAATACAGCTGGATAAAGCAGTTCTGGGAGTTATCCACCAGATATATCGGAGTATACAAACGTATTGGATACATTGGAGTAATCTATTTTTCAAGACGGATTTCTGATCAAATAAAATTTCTTCAGTTGGTGAAAGCTGGTTCTTTGAATTTCATATCAATTTCTATTTTTAATACGTGGGGGTTTTTTGCCTTGTCCGTCCTTTGTGTCTTGATTACAACACAGTTCTCTAGATCTTGCCAAAATGAACTGTTAATCAGTTTCTCTCTCTCTTTTTTGGCATGCATTCCTTCAGGTCAGAGATTAAACTTACTGAAATCTCATTGACGCATGAGTTGTTGGAAGAGAAGAATTGGTTTTTCTACGCAGCAAAGACCATAAAATCTGACACAGATATGAGTCAGTATAATTGTAGAAATGTAAACTGTATGCCATTTTATTCTAATTGTTCTTAAAAGAAAATTAATGTAAAAAGATTAGATTTAATATAGCATTTTGGTGACTATGACACAAATTATGCATAAGTAGGGATGTGGGATTCTGTTATGAAGAAGAAGGGATAACATCAGAGAAGAGTGATATTGCTTTAGGTGCTGCCTGTTAAAAAGAAAATAATAATGTGTTAAACAGGATTTATGAAAATCAGATTATGAGGCTTTCAAGTTAGGCAGCTTTCCAGAGGTGCAAAAAATAATGTCTCTCTTTGTATCACAGTAATCAGCTTTTGCACTTACAGAGAGTCCATTCACTGACTCTTGTAGGAAAGAGTTGTTTTGCTGCCCAACTCAGCTAATTATTTTAAAATTAAAAGAATAGACGAGTATAAAATAATCATTCTAATGCCTACTGGTTTGCTTGAGCTTTGGTAGACATGCAAACTGTCCATCAACAGGGAGTAAAATACATCATCATAGCATTAAAAGTTCTTTTTGAAATCGCTGAAATAGTAAGACAATGGTAGCAATGTAAAACTATTTGAGGTCCTGATGAAACTTAGGTATAATTTCAAACAGATAGCTAAGAATTGAAGATTATAATCTTTCATAGTCAAGGGTTTGCTATAATAACATATCAGCATCTCTGCATATTGGTGTGGCATTGCCTCTGATCAGAATCCTGACCCCTGAATTAAGCGTCCAGGACACTTTACATGAAGAGAATCAGGAGAGGGTGATTCTGGAAAATGGTGGTCCACAAATCTCATACACTGAGAGGGAAGCCTCTGAAAGTAAAGCACTGGGAAATGCCAACCGTGGCTGAAACCATGCCTTTCACAATAAGAGGCAGAACTAAAGCAAAATGCTAATTCCTGATGGAGACCCTAAGCTTTGCTTTCCCACCTCACATTTTCAATCTTTACTCTTCAGGGCTATCTCAACCAGAAACAGGGGTAGAAAGCAACTGATTGAAATGGATTTTTTCTGGTTTCTTTTCAGCTATTGGGAAATTAGCATACAGTCTGAGGCTCTAAACCCAAGGCAGAAGAATAACACTTGCCTTCCACCTGGCTTATAAACCATCTTGGAGATAATTGACATTCTGCTGAAGAAGGCCTACAGCAACTAGACCTAACTTGAATCTCAATGTTGTTTTGAGCTGGAGATCCAACTAGATGACTTCTGCAGGTCCTTTTCAGCCTAAATTACCATTTGATTCTATGAACCTGGCAAGAACAGCCCACAGAATATCCCTCAGTATGGGGATTTGTGTTGAAGCTCTGGAACAGTTTATTTCGGTTCTACTCAAAGTGAGTCAAGTTAATGTCCTAGGTAAATCATTTGTACAGCAAAAATAAAAAAAAAAAAAAAAGAAAGAATTCAGAGGTAGTCTGAGGCTTCTCAAAAGGGTAGGTGGTGCCACCTGAGGAATGGAGAGCTCTCTGTACCCAGGAAACATCTTAGCAATCAGAGTCTGCAGATTTGGGGGTGGAGGAGTGAAGGTAATGACTTTGCTCTTGGAAGGGGCTTCTCTCACCTCTCCCAGAGCTGCTGCCAGGGTACGTATGCCAACTGCTCCCCCAGCTGTGGTAACAGCTTGGTTTTCCAGGATCCCAAATATCTACTATTTGTCATGAATAGTTCATACAGCCATAACCTCCACCTTTGCTCGGAACTAAGTCCACCCCTAAAATCAGCTAAAGCTCTCTTTTCCTTTATTGACGCTGGGTCAAGATAAAGAGAGTGTAAATTCACTCACTGAAACACAGAAGGAAAGGCCAAAATAAGACCAAAATCTGAGTTGTCCTACAAAGGAAGTTAAATACAGGAAAGGAGAGAAGTATGTGCTCATTCTACTCCTAATACAATTCAATCCAAACTCTGTGAGAATGATGCAAAGCAAGACTTCTTCTCCAGGATGGGCTATGTTGATGCCTTCCCTCTGGTCAGTCTAGGTTATTCTCCCTGTCTGAGAATAACTTCTGTGAGGACTGCAACACTATTATTTTAGGTCTCAGCACAATGCCTTTGACTGCAGCCTAAATCATAAACTCTCTCACCTCGAGCTGCTAAAGTAAGAGATCAAATCCAGCTTTTCAGTTCAAATAAAAAACCTTTCCGTGCCGAGAGCAAGCAATGGGACATCTACTGTGTCCACGAGCTCTACTCCCAAAGCAGAGCCTGCACTGAGTGTGCTCGCTGTGCACTGTTCTGTCTGTTTCTGTCACGTGTGGATGCAAATACAGGCACCTACGCAGCGTTTGCAAAATCCTGAATATACATCTGCAGCATATAATACCGTACTCTCTAAAGTTCAATCTTTGGTCCCTCAAATCATCCTTTTGAAGGGGATGCTGACGACCGCCTCCGAAGTCTTAAAATAGGCACGGTCAAGTCACAAAAGGGTTCTGCGGTTAAGAGCCCTTCCACAGCTTATCCAAAACCCAGACTGCAAATGTCAAGGGGAATGTAACGTATAATTATTCCAGAAGGACAATAACAATGATGGCATAAAAGCTCTAAATACTCACAGCGCCTTTCTTATTTATATCTGCCGCCGTCACCTACTCTTTCAAGATGAACACAACTCTGAAGTGCAGCTCTTAGTGGCTTAGTAAAAACGGAGATTTTGGTGAAGTCTGGGTCACAGGCACTCTATTAATAACTTAGAGTTGGAACTAGCACTTTCCTTTTTTTAAAAATAATTTTAATGACTTTTAAACTTTTTTGTTCCTCTTTGCAATAGTTTGACGACACTTACCTGAGTGTTTCTGAAAGATTAAGGTCCAATAAAAGTACATTCAAAGGATTTTTAGCTTTAAATAGCTTTTGTAGATTCTCTGTCATTAGTCCCTCCAGATTTGTAATGGTTCGTGACATTAACTTTGCATCCCTTGGGTTTGTTTCTTCTTATGCATTCTAATATTTGCTTAGCTTGTACAAATAACTCTGTTATTTGCCTTGAAAATTCCTCATGCTAAATGAAATTGGCCTGCTGATTCTTTACTTCACATTAAAAGCTTTTGAAGGAATTATCACCTGGGCTAGCAAAAGCAACAAAGTTAACATAAAAGTAATCCCAAACCTTTCTAGAAGTTAGGGAAACTTGTTCATGTTTTGAGGGTTTTTTTATTTGTCCTTTATGTACCTCGCAGTGTTTTACGCTTTTAGGAAAGAGCCACAAGCAGACATACAAAGGAAATGGTTCTGTCGCTGAATTTGCTAAACTCATTAATTCAGGAAAAATAGAAACACAGGAAAAAGTCTTCTTGTAAGACATGCAGGAAATTCTGCTTGACAAAGTTATTTTTTATTTTTATTTTCTTTTTTTTTAAGCATAAAAAAATCAGACAATTAGGTACTCCCGAGCTTGTGAAATTTAGCATCTCTGTATGATAACTTCATTTACTCTATTTATTCTATCCAGGACACAAAAGTACGTGCTCTTTGCAGGCTCTAAGTTCTCAGAAATCTGTTTCAACTATGCATTTGTTTGCTGAATGTATAAGTATATTCTGTAGCAGGAGCAGTAATTCAGAAGACAAATTTTGGAGTCGTATAAACAAAAGGACCAAGATTATGGGAACATCATCAGTACTTAAAAAGTACTGCTTTTTTTGACTATTTTTTTTTCTCTCTGTGGTCAATTTTAATTTTAGCTAAATCTATATTCTGGTCTGGCTTACCTCTGGGCCCTGAGGCCATGACCAGACCTGATTGATCCTACCCAGGCCTTGCAGTCCCTGCCCATTACCATCAGCCAAGAGACAGTCACACTGACACAAAGGAGAAATGTAACCAGTTACAAAGGTCATGAAACCGGTGCCTTACTGTAAACACTCGTTTTTATCATTTACACTTATTGATGATCTTTCAGCTTCACTGCTCTCCATCACTTTATATTATCACCAAAACTGAGTCTCATAAATGACAGCTAGATAGAAGGAAAAAATGCAATGTCATAAAATATATTACTGGATAATGAAAATATAAGCGTTTACTAACTGATGACCAGAAAAATAAATGTGTTGGTTTGTTTCCTTATTTAACATTTTAATCGATCAAAGTATTTTCTATGGTTTTGTGACAGGGAAAGAGGGCAGCAAAAACAGATACCAGGAAGAGATTTATGTGATGTAATTATTTCTAAAATAGCTATGGCTGAAATGGAGTAACAAGAAGACAGGCTGGTTTTACTGTAAAGGAAATGAAGACAACCCAAAAATGAAACAAGGGTCTTTGGTGTCTGCCCAAAGCTTAAGGGCTTTGTTATTTTCTCTTGGGCTGTGCTTCTGCTTCTCATTCTAAAATAATGTTTCTTTTGTTGTGCTTTGCTTTTAAGATATCTGGCTGCATTGTTTTGTCCAACCCTCTTTGAGCAGCCTTTACTGATCATTCAGGAGGCTGTTGTTTAGCCCCCTCTCCCATTAGACCTGTGAATTTTTAAGCTTTTTGAGTCTCAATAAAGTCCAATTACTGAGTCTGTCTGGACTTTTAAATATATCTTGAAGTACCTCAGTTTAACATCAGTCTTGAGGACTAGGAATGTCTAATCTGACTGCCAAGGTCCTAGGACTACTGCCTCTCTTCCAGACATGTACCCTGAGGACACTCATTTTCCAGAAGCCCAGGCATGTGATTACTATGATTTATAATAAAGTCTCCAAGGATACAGAGTAACTGAAGCCCGTGAAAGCCAAGGGTCTCAACAATTCTGCTACCATTTTCACAATTATAGCCAGAACAAAAATACAGAGGAGAAAAACTACACACCTTCCCCTTCTTTATATTCTTCAAGATCAGAATTGTATGGGGCTTTGTCAAGAGGTCTTCTGAGATGGATGGGATCGCTCTCCTTAGCTTTGTCTTGCTCTCCCCTTATTTGCCCCTCTTGTTATCAGTGACCTCCTAGTCTCTCTGAAATGGCTCGTGAAACCTCTTTCCTTTCATGTCAGTTTTTCAGATGAGTTTGATCAATCCCAACAGCTGATCAAAACGCATAATTGCTTAACCTTCACTGACTCCTTCTTTTCCACATTGACTGCATAGCCTTTGCAGACCTATTGAAAAATGCATGAATGAATCTCAGCAGTTCACCCATCTGATTCTGATTCATCCACATGAAATAAACATGCTATCCTGTACCACAGTCCCAGGTGGAGCATCCTGGGAAAGTAGTTAAGCCTTTGAGGACAGACAGAACACAGATCAAGGTCAGAAAAATAAATGTCAATGTTATGCTGAAAGGTTAATTCAAATATAAAGCATCACACTTTGCATTAGAAAAATACAAAACCTCCCTTTCTCTCTACGCATTGCAGAAGTGAGCAGAAAAACTTCTGCAGTGGTCAAGATTGCTGCTTGTTGGTGATGATTAATGAAACACGTGCTGAAGCTTATTACAATGACAAATATTTAATATACCATAAGGAAAGTTAACAACCATGAGAAGAAAGAATTTGGAAGGGATCAAGAGAGCAGCATTCTAATTCAGGCTGCTATCACACTTGAATTTACTCCTGATCTTGACTGAAATCCTTCAGTGCAGTTACATTGAAGCCCAAGTCTTTTAATGAATAAATTACCCACTCAGTTGAGAGAAGTTCATTTCTCAGTTGAAAAAAGTTCATTTCTCTCTACTGAACAAACCATTGATTTTCGTTATGTTTTGGTGTTTTGGGTTTTGTTTTGGTTTGGGTTTTTTTTTAATATCCTAGCTCCACAGAAGAAAATAAGAAATTTTTTTTGTATCTCCACTGCACATAGGGCTTCTCATCAAAATACCAGAAATTTAGTGGGATAAGAACTAATATTTTGGAAAATGGAGAAAGTAACATGATACACGGCATCCACTGGGTCTCAGATGGCTCTCAGCTTGCAAGAAGGTTAAAAAGTATTCCTCCTTCTTTGACATGTAAGCAAGAGTAGTTACACAGAGTAATTTTCCAGGTTTAGCAGATGCTATGAAGGAGAACTGGGATACACAGTTCCCCAAGGGAGGATTCCTTCCCTAAGGGCAAGGATTCTTTCCTCTGAGCCACCTAGGAATGTGCATGAAGGGCTCTGGACCTATGTTGTGATCGTGATATGGGTGAACTCCAGTCTATGAAGAGCTACTACAAGAGAAAGAGGAAAGATGGCCAAGAGAAGGCAGCTGCCTACAAGAGGTTTTGGTATAGCCTGTTAAAATAACGCTGTGCTTCCTTAAAAAATCACTTGGAGAGGCTCTCCATAGGATTCTGATATTTACAGTACTCTAAATCTGAATAGTAATTTAGTGAAAAATATGAGGTATTTGATATGTTCATCTCGGATTTTAATAGCAAAATTTTTATGCACCACATATATACACAGAAAAAAAAAGCTCATCGAAATCAAGATTGGCCACTACTTTCCACAAGAAGTTATAGATCTTTGGGTGAATTTCTAAATGAGCTTCTGAAGTTTCTGCTTTCTTTTTTATTTCTTAATCATTAGTGTCTGAAACAATACATTGAAAGAGCTCAGAGAAAAAAAGGGAACAGCTAACTTTCACCTGCTGCTTTGGTTCACTTTTTATCATCACATTTAGCCATCACATGGGACTAACTGAGCTATGCCAGTCATAAAAACAACGTAAGAAATAACTGAAATGACAAGGACTCACCTGGAAAAGGTCTTGCTCCTTTAGGGAAAAATAGAGCTTAAGTGTGACTTCAGTTGAGGTTAATTAGAGTTGTTGGCACTCAGCATTTTGAAATACTAGAGAAGAACAGAGCAATCTAACAACTGGGTTTTAACTTTGAAAACTTTTGCTTTTAGCAGTACAATCATCTCTTATGTTTTTTAATAGGAAATATTTTGATGTACTACTATGACTTTGGCATAGATTTGATGGCTTTGATTGCATGGCTTTGATTTCAGGCACAGCTAAATATAAAAGAATAGAGGAGAGCACTAATTTATTGATGTATTTGTTTTTCAGAAAACCATAGTTGGATGCTGAAAAGCAATGGAATTAACAGCCCTATAAATCATATTTTATGACAGAAGCCAATGTCTGGCAACTCTAATAATTTTTTTTACCTTCCTTATCAGGCAGGGACTCAGGAAAGGATTGGTCCTCCCAAGTTTTCTGGTTGCCTTTGATGCTCATACTTTTAGCTCTTCAGCCTTGTAAAACATGACCAAAAGTATAGGAGGAATTATCTTCCATTGAATGTTCATAAAACAGTAACCATTGGTGTTGTACAGTATGTATTCCAGGTTGGCCTGTATTTATTAAAAGTTGAAGATGCCATAATACTTCTTACCTAAAATGCCCAAGATGGAATATAAGAATGAGTAAAATATAGAAGAGCCATTCACAAGTGACTGGGTGAGGACACTGAGAGGAAAGTTTGTGTTGTAAAAAAACCTGAAGTGAAAAAACAAAAGGGAACAGAGACCATATGTCTTCAGTAGAATTTGTTTAGGATATTGTCCTGAAGAACTGAAGGTAGCATACAACTGAATCTCAGAAGAAAACACAGCAAATCCTTAAAGAACATTGGTATCAGTGTGGCAGATATTCAATATTCTAGAAACTGATGCTCTGGAAGTTGAGTTTAGGAGAGTTTCTCATTAGAAGAGCAAATAGTTCCACAAGTTTACAAATGTGTTCTAATTTTCAGTGGATTTTTTATGTTCTTTTTTTTTTTTTTTTCCAAAAATAAAAATGTAGTTTCAATCTATTAATCCCTAATAAGGCATTAGAAAATGTTCATGAAAGTAATAAGAAAATTATCTTCTTCCCTAACAAAACCCAAAACATTTTGAATCTCTAAATATTAAATAATTGTGTTGCATAGAATCTGTATGCTGCCTGGGTATCCTGATAACTGTTTTCTCCAAGAGAGGAAAGTCCATCAACATTATTATAATGAGTGAGTGCTGCCACCTATAGCAAAAGAGACTTCGCCTTTTAGCCTACATCAAGCACAGGGCAAATTGAATTATATTAGACAGAAGTGAACTCACAGAATTACAACTGGGATATAGAAAATGGATGACAGTTCACTGAAAATTGTAAATTAAATCTGTGTTCAACAAGAGCAATTATTTTTATACATTTCTATTTATCGTTTCATTTCCTAGTTGTGTCACAAAAGTAATAGCTGGCAAAGTGATATAAATTACATTCCTCAAAACAGTTTGTTTTCTATCCTATATATCCCAATCTGATCATGATGGTAATGTCAAAAATATCTTTAAAACTGAGTTAAACCTTACTTTTTAATTACATATTTCAGATGCCCTCTTGTAAGCTATCTGGATCTGAGTTCAGAAAACTAAATGTTTTCCATGTTTCATGTATTCTTATTCACACAAAAGTGACTTCTGTCATGGCCAGTTCTTCACACTGGCCAGCACGAAGCAGTAGTACATTGGAAGTGTTCCTTTTGAAAATCATCCTTGCTTTTGCATTCATTCTGTAGAATGTCACCTATCCCTGAAGATCCCAAGTGTCTGAGGCACAGGACAGTCCTGTTAATGATTGTGTGCACAACAAGCTAACAGGTAGTCAGCTGTCAAAAGCAATTGGCAACTAGTAAAACCCACTGACATATTGAATCCTGCCATCCTTCTGGGAACGTTAGAGATTTTAGTGATTCTTTAAAAGATAAATTTGTGGACAAAATGCAACAGTAACATTGTGAGGTACATTTTCTTGGCATAAGCCTAACTATCATCCTTAGCAATGAGTCATGGCATAGTTTCTCATCTGGTTTTGTAACTTATGACATGATGCCACAATTTACTGGTTGTACATTTCCTCCAGAGATGTAATAGGGAACACAGGCTGGAGTTGGAAGGAAACAGTCTCCAATGCAATAAGAATATATATATGATTGATAGGTGAGATGTAAATGGCTAGTCTTGAGTTACATGACATTATTTTGCACTCCACAGTACTTTTAATAGGGCTTTATATTAATTATACAATTTCTGAATTTTATAACGAGTAAAAGAAAAATATCTAGAAAATATACAGGTTATTAATGAATACTCACTAATTACTATACATGTATTTTGTGGGTAAACATTGCATTTATTCATACAGTTGTAATGGATCACTATATTCCATAGATAACTAATTGTGTATCAAAATTTAGCAATGTTCCCTGTTCCAACGCTCGTGCTTATTTTAAAAATAAGAACGCTTCCAGTCAAAGTAAAGGGAATGATGATTGTTATTAACAGTAGTAATAATGTCAGTACTAGCATGTGATGGATATTAGTTTCTCTTTATATTTACATGAAGAGGAAGACAATCACAGGAACAGATTTCTTAGTCCACTCTTGAATCTCTATTTCAATTCTTTAAAAAGAAGCTAGACAACCATCTGTCAACATGATCCTATGTTGAAGAAAGGAATAGATTCAGTAACATTCTAGGTGTTCTTAGTTTGTGATTTCACAAAATTACTAGCAAGAATATTACCTCAATGCCTTCCTGTTCTGCTTCTTTGCCTCTGCCCTTCCTTTCTCCTTCCAATTCCTTAGCCCTGGCTCAGTCTGCACAAGTGTTTGTGTGATCATACTCTGAACAAACACAAAAAACCTTCAAACAAAAATAAATCTTAAAAAAAAATTTTTTTAAAAGCTGAAGCACTTTAGACTGCTACTGCTATTGAATACTATGTCTTTCAAAATCCCGGCCATATTTTTCTGTGATTTTCTATAATAATTTCATAAGAGTATAGACATTCTGAACCTCTACAATGCATTCTGAGCCATCACGTTGTCCTTGCATAAGGTTCACATAGAGCTATTCCCTCTAAAAACAGCATGGTGAGTAACAACAAAACCCAGCCGATATCCAGCCCATAAACCAGAAACTGTAGCTTGCAAACCATTTGTACAAAAAACATTTATTATATAGTTCTTCTCACAAACTGAAAAGATAAGTAAAATGAGACAACAGGCCTTGTTCAACAAGACCTTTCAGCAGATGTCCAATTCAAAGCATATGAGCAATTCCAAAGTCAAAGCACCTGCTTGTATGCATAAGGACATTTTGTTGAATCTTCTGCAGTACTGAGAATGAAGTGAAGGGTGCCATAGCAACAGTAACTCAGTTCTTTCTGAGGAAGGGGGAATTCACAGCACTTTTCCATGTTTAATGCAGGTCTCTATGTTCATTTTACAAATAATTTTGCAAGAGATTGACTGAGTCTTTTAATTAGCATATTCATGAGTAGTGCTCCCCAGCAGTCTGGAGTCCGTAGTATGGAAACAGGAGGTCATAGTCATTCCATTGACTTCATGCATTCATTATAAAGCAAGATGATGAAGAGAGGTTTTATTCTAAGTAAGCAAGGTACATCAGCTGACCAGTAACTGCCATATTAATAGGTTTTTAAGCTTGTCACCAGTTATAAGAAGAAATAGCACAGAATTTTCTTTGGAAATTTGCAAATTCTGGGAAGGCAAAATGTTCAGTGTGTCTTTTAACAGTGACAGAAAGAGAACCATGCCTGCATGTCATTACTATAATTTTGTCTACATTTGTGTGGAAATAGAAAGACTTTTAGCTTGCACACTTGTTCACTCCAACAGGCTTGTTACTCTTGAAGTCAGTAAAAGTTACTTTTACTTTACTCTGTTTTGGTAAAAGTGCAGAAGAAAAAAGTTTATCTTTGACATGTATTGCTGGTGATCCACTGAACCTAAGTCATCCCTCTGTGAGTGGAGAGGGATGGAAAACTTCAACCCATCTATACATAAGTGTCTCAGATGGGATGACATCTTCTATCTGTTCCTCTACAATTACTGTGGAAGAAAACTAGTTGACCGCCTGAAAATAGACTACTAAATTTTAAGCTAGGCAAAGCATGCAGACATAAATATTGGCATTACTTTGGTCATTGTTTAGCCTTTACAATTGTATCATCATACTTGTGCAGAGAAATCCTTTGACCTCAGAAGGACTTTTGTGCACATGGTAAAGTCTGCACAAATCACATTTTTATTTGTGGCATTTTCTTAAGCATACTGGAAACAGTATTTTTGTAGGTATTTAATGCATATGAAGGTAGATTTGTGCTTAGATAGGCTATTGAATAGAAAAAACTGATCTAAACTAACAAGAATGTCTTAGTAAATAAGCAATAAGAGTGATGAGGTACAGCTTAATCCCCACTAACAATGAAACTAACAATGCCTCTGTGTGAAATGAGATGCTATTTATCTGTGAACATCTGAATGTATTGAAGGCATGAAAACAGCACTACCACTTTTCAATGAATTAAGGGAAAAAAGCTATCATAATGCCTTTATTTTTTTGCTTTTTCCACTCAAGCCAATGTGTTACTTTCAAGATATTTCTGTTTCCTCTTACAGCAGTTACCCACATAATTACATAAGAAATGCAGGTGAAAAGGTGTTAATTTACTAACAATGATGTGTGAAGTTCAAATAAGAATGGCATTCTATTGGAGGGAAAAGGGGGGAGGGGAAAGAAAAGGCAGCTACATTTAGCTGAATGTAGCTAAACCCACACCTGCAAAGGTCTGTGTGCCTGCTTACCTACTGATGTGGAAGTACTTTGACTGTCCATGTGAGTTGAGTAAGCATACAAGTAGCTATTCATTGCTTCAGAGCCTTGAAGTGTGCCTCTGTTCAATATTTGCAAGTGCTGTTTGCTCCTCAGGGGGACTGGCACCACTTAAGTCTTCCAAATCTATCTCAAATGTCATGTAGAGGTAGGAAGAATTTCATTTGAGAAGAGCTGGAATTTAGCTTTTTTCTTCTGCATTAGTATCAGACAGAATGATTTATTTTACATGTGATAAAACACACATTGCAATGCCATTTCCATTTCTGCTGGAGCAAAATTTTCTTCCAAAGTCCCCTCCTCTAGTTCCTTGTAGCTAATTTCACTACAGTTTTGAAAATGCATGAGATACATCTTGTTAAA
>VZTA01021744.1:0-123393 GCA_013398855.1 Mohoua ochrocephala | reverse complement strand
CAAGGCGGCGGGGTCGGGGCACCCCCCCGCTCCGGGGGGTTGGCATTCGGGCGGGAGGTACCGGCCGGAACGAGGGCACCGAGCAGCGAGACGCGGCGGGGAGCCCCGCTCCGCTTCGGACGGGCGGGCTGTGCGCTCCGCCGCCCCCCGGGCCGGTCCGCCCTCTCCCGGCCCCGGGAGGTGCCGGCTGCGCCTCCGCACGCCTCGCCCCGGGAGCCGCCGCCTCCAAAACTTGTAGCTTCGCTTCCCCGGCAAGGTGCTGGAAATCGGCCCAATCCGGGAAAGGTCCCTTCTCGCTCGGAAACCATCTCAAAGGGAGTGTTGGTAGGAAGGCGAGGGCTGCTCCCTCCTCCCTTTCCTTTCCCAGCAGCCGGTGCCCGCGGATGGCCGTGCTCATCCCCCCGGCTGACAGGGCAGCTCGGGCAGGTAGAGGTTATGGGCCGGCTCCCTCCTGCTTTTGTTCCCAGGCTTTTCCTTCTCTGCCGGGGAGATGTGTCCCTACCTGTCCTCTCCTTACAGTCCTGGAAACGGCATAATTATAGTGGTGGTGATTAAATAGCTGGTGCTTTTCTCGTTTTGGTGACAGACCCTGCAGAGGGGGAGGGTGCTCAGAGCTAGGAAGCAAGAGTTAAAATGAAGTTGAAGTACAAACAGAAGCACATAGCTGACATGCTTCAAGTTTAGACAGTACAAGATATGCAAATGCGCAGGGCTGCGTGGTATTGACATTTTGAGGTCATAGTGATAGGAATGTATTATTTATAGGATTGGGTTGCACTAGGCCGATAAACTACATTTTAAATCCTAGGCGTTTGTAAGTGATAAGATTTATATATATGTTTACACTATATGTGTGCATGTATACACACATTCTATATAGTGTTTTAATGTTTCACAATTAATATTCTTCCCGACTGGCGTTACGACGGGGAGACCCCTCTCCCGGTGTGCGCCTGCAGCCTCCCCGGCTGCTGTTAGCAATGGCTGGGAGCAGAGGAGGCCGGGGAAGGGACCCGCAGAGTTTGCGGCAGTGTTGTGATCTCTGCTTTTTCCCCCCTGCGTCCTCTTCCTTTCCCCATATGTCCTTTCTGGCCACAGCTCACCCTAGAAACAGCATTTGCCTCTTTGCAGCCCCATGCAGCTCTCTGTCTTTCCGCCAGGAACTGTTCCCACTCTTTCACTCCGACAGGCTCCTGAAATGGGGGAATCTCTGTGGGTGGGGGGTTAGAAAACAGATCGTTTCTCATGTAAATTTTATCCAGTCTCGCTGCACTTTGTATCCCTCTTTTTCCTTAGCTAATTCTTGCTGAGGGGAAAAAAAAAAAAAAAACAACAAAAAGATTAATGGCATCTAAAATGGGAGGGGTGGGGGAGAGAAAGCTAGAGGCAAATTTCCACATCCCCTTCCTCTGGGCATCCTGGTGGGTTTTCCATAGAAACTTTCACACAGTGGCCAGACAGATGCTTAAAGGGGATGGAAGAAAATAATGCAACCATGATGGGAAAACAATTGCATCCCCAGCTTTCTACCTCCATTAAAGGCTCCTTTGCCTTTGCACAGAGGCCCTCAGCTCCCTGTGCCCGCAGAGCCCTCTCCCTTCACTCTGACCATGGGGATGCTCCTGCAGCAGCGGTGTGGAAGCCATGGGAAAGCTGCCCCTTTGGCTTCTGGAAGTGAGAACTTGGTTTCCCTGCAGGGGGAAAGCAGCCTTTGTGCCTGCTTGACTTCCCTAATGTGGAGAAAATTCCCATTAATTTTGTGAGGAAACATTTTGTTATGCGTGTTTCAACAAAACATTAAAAATCCTACGCGGTTTTTTTGGGTTTTTTTTTCAGAAATCCCTCTCTCAGTTTGACAGCCTCGCTGGAGCCCCAGCCAGGCCTGCCTGAGACGGCACAGAGAGGCCTCCCTCTCCCTTCTCCCTCTCTGTTGGCTGCTCTTTTCCTGTCTAATCAATTATCTCCCTAGCTAGTCCTTCTCAAAGGTGAGAGCTCATTATGCATATTCATAAATCACAGCTCCCAGACCTGACACTGATTGATGTAATCATCTCCCGCTCGCTCCCTGTCTGTGCGGGGCCGGCCAGAGGAAGCGTCGGTGAGGAGGAGGAGGAGGAGGAGGCAGGAGGCAGGAGAAAGAGACTTCCAACTTGTCAGACCCAGTTCTGGTGGGAGCGGCCGGCCGGGCGTAGCGGGCCGTGTCAAGCTCCCCATTCACCGCGGCCAAAGTGCCCATCACGGCCCGGGATAAGACAGGAGAAAGCCCTGTGAGCTGGGAAACAGCAGTGAGCCGCCCCCAGCCCAGCGAGCTCTTATGCAGGCAAAGTCACAAGAGTAAGGAAAAGATCCAGCACAATTTTCACAATCAGGCATCAGACCATGCATTAAAATACCCTCCCAAATCTTTCACGTTAGCCGATGCGCTTGCCGTTGTTTTCCTTAGAGAGTTAAAACTGGTTTATTCCTGTAAGAACAGATATGTGTGGTCTGGATTCTGATCATGAGTATTTAGATATGCGATACAGCAAATATATTCTATACTATAACCTCAGTAGTTGTACTGTATTAGAAAAACAAACTTGTGAACTATATAAGTTGTTGTTGAAAGGGTTTGGGAGCAGAAGGGCTCCTCCAGCCCGGACTGCCAGCTTTCCAGATAGGAATGTATATCTCAGCTATGACCGGTTTCCCAGTGTGTACCTTCAGCATGGCAGTGTTCAAGATGCTGTTCAGATTATGTGGTTTACCTGTATGGTTAATATTTACACTTTAAAAATACCTCTTTTTATCACTTTGATCAGAACTATCAGTGTACTAAAGTAATAATACAAAAATATATGCCCTGGTAATCATAACAAGATACAAATCAAAGGGAGCCCTAATCAAGTACTTTTGAGAGTGTTATCTTCCTTGTTAACAAATGGTAATAAGAAAATTAAGGCTTATAGCTTGCTTGTGTTTTATCTAAGAAAACCAATAAAGATATCAGATGTTCTTTGTTTTATATGTTTGAATGTAAAGCAGAATAATGAAGAGCATGTAACTTCTAAGGCTTCATTTGCTTTATGGGCATTAACCCTTTAGGATGCCAGTGAAATTCTGAATTTCCAGAGTGAGGACAAGCCTGTGCTGCCACCCAGGGTTCTGAGGCCCAGCTTTGCTGCAGTCAAGACAACATCTTTTTTTATTAAATGCTGAAATTGGAACAAAGCAACAATGGCCGCTTGCTAGCTGTGCATGTCCAACAGGCCTCTTTACTATTCAGCAAATGGAAGATATTAAACAACATTTTGCTTAAAGGTACACTGAGGCCATTTCCATTAGGACATGGTGTCATTCATTTATTCACATGTTAAGTGGATGTCCTTGTGGCTAATGAGTAATAATCAACAGTGACTCCACTTTATTCCTTTGCTCCCAGCAATGTTAAATACTCTGATGGAGTCTCTTTGCTGACACACTAGAGAATATGGTTAAAAAGTGCTAAAGGACATTTGGAGCGTAGAGCAGCCACATACACACATGCTGGAAATAGCACTTTTATTACAGTCTATTCTATTAGGCTTTGTTCCTGTTTAAGGCATGGCACGTGGAAACCGCTGATATTTATTTGAAGGTACTTTACACCTTAAAAGCCGGAAACTCTTTTAATTTGAGAGTCAATGTGGTTATTGCCGGGAGATGAGCTCTCGTCTGGCTGGTTTCTGAAAAAAATCAAACTGCACCTTACGATAGCTCTAGATTCTGCACATGACTTCAGATAAATCCTTAGTGGAGGAGGGATTTGGGACAAAACCTTTCCCGCAAAAAAATCCAGTTTGACATTTATTTTATAAAATAAAGTAACTCCCCTACCAGCTAATTAATTAATTTTATTACATCAACCGCAGCAGCTAAGTAGACTAATAAAATATATTAATCTATATTTTTTCCTTTGCATGATTGCTTACACTGGAGTATGCAGCTTGGTTGTCTCCCGTGTCAATTCCTAAAGTTTGAAAGGTATAAATGAATCATTCTTGGTCCTGATTAAGCTTAAGTTAGAAATAAAATATGTCAATCAATCTGGTTGGAAATGTTCCTGCTGTCTAAGTTGGTTATGCAAAACACTCTAAGGTGTGTAGGCATGCTCAATTAGGTCAAGGGATCTGATGGCACTCCTAGCCATAAATGTGTGTCACTCGGATTCCTCATTATTTTTAGCAGTGGTGAAAATGCATGTCAGTAGGCCAGCTAGCCAGGCTGGAATAAAATTACTTTCTGGGTATGCATAAACCTGAGGTTTTAATACATTAGTATTATACTTATTTTCAAGCAAAACAGTGGAAAGAAAATATCTCTCTCCCAAATATATGACTCATTCTATTGGATTTCTCAGCGATCATTAGTATAATTCACACTGGACTTTGCAATACTCAAGATACCTTAGCAGTAAAATTTAAGTGCCTAAAAACATAGATGTAATGTGAAATTAGATACAAGGAGTAAAACATTGATTTTCTCTGTTACAGTCTAACTTGCTTCCAAGAAAGATAAAGCTTCACTAGGAGATTAGACTAGCCCCATTCCAAAATAATTTAATGAAAAAGGACACTTGAGATGGCTATTGAACAGCAGCACCAGTGCCAGTCTTCTCAGATGGAGACTTTTGCAAGTGATTCCTACAGAAGACAATGCCAGAAATGTTTGCTTGATAGACAGATTTCCTCTGGTGTGCTAAATCATACCCTGATACTAACAGAAATATTTCTGTGCAATTACAGGGGGAAAAAAATGCCCAGAAAAGAAAATTTCAGTGCTCATTCCTGCCCTCCTGCACCTGGTGTAGTTGCTGAGATTACCTGAATTGGCTAAATGACCAGGGTTAAATCCTCTGGTTTTAACATTCCGTGCTGGTACTTTGAACCACACCAAGACCTTGGGCTTGGGTACAAGAAATGGAATGAGAAACCAGCTAAACAGGAGTCCAGCCTGGTTTTGTTATGCAAAAACCCCAAGCAACCAAATCTAAATGCAGGGAACTGGTGATCTAAAAGAAAAACATTGCTTCCAAGAACCAGAGGCAGGACTAGTACCTCAGGTAAGGCTGGGGCTTCTTAAACGGGGGGCTTAAATGTGGTGTTAAAGATGGCAGTGCTCCTTTAAGAACAGCACCATGCAGCTAATATTTTCTTTACTGCCAATAAAAAGCAATTAAATCTCATGAATTAATATATTCACTTCAGGAAGAATTCCCATTCTTTTCTTCAGATATCAAAATGGAGCCATCATCAGTCAGTTAGTTAAATAGGGGAATCCGGAGAGTAAGTAAATGGAAGAGCTTTCAAATGCAGGGCTGAAAATGCCCAATGAATGTGTAGGGGCTTCAATAAAAAGATTTTGACTTGTGTTTTCACCCCTTTCCCACTTTGCTCATTGTTTACTGACACTGCTGTGGACACAGTATTCAGTCCCTGCCCGCCCCAGCCCTGGGATGTAAAAATGTCATCTCTATTGTGCTGCCGGGCTCGCTTTGATGCTGCCGCAGCCCTTTGTATGCCCTTCTCAATCCCTTTATAAGGCTGTCCTGATTGTCCATACTGAATATCGCCACAAAAGCTCGTCTTATTGAGAAAATAAAAAAGTCAGAGAGGGGCCAAATGACGGGAGATTGGGCCTTTGCTGTAAAAGACCTACTATTCACATTCAGCAGTCATTTTTTCATCAAGGAATTGCAAAGTTGGGACTGTGACCGTGCCAGCAAAGCCATTTTAGACACTTTCTTTTTAAATTTTTATTTATAATTACTTTTATAATTGCATTTTTTTTTCTTTTTAATAGCTCGTGTAGCAGTGAGGACAAACATTAAAACCTAGGAGCAATTGCGGAGGGTATTTTCACCTTTTCAAGGAAAAACTAGTGTATAACTCTAATGTGCATGATTCATCTGGGAAGTTTAGACAGACAGATTGTATGGAAATTCAACTACATATCAACTACAAAAAAGGCTTCTTGTGATGACAAAACAAGTCAGAAACAGACCCCATCTCCCCCTGCTACGTAGGAGTGCACACATTTGCAACCCAGAAGCGGAGACCGAGGGTTTAAATTGTCAGTCTGAAAAACCTCTACCCGTTGCTCTTCCACCTAATGCTATCCTAACTTGTACCGAGTGTCTGCGGGCAGGAGGGAGACAAAGGCTGGATAAGGTCTTATTCTTTGGGAATGGGCTATCGGAATGGGAGGACTGTGATTTCATGGCTTTTGTTGCCGAGGTTAGGGACCGAATTCTCTCACTGAAGTAGAATAGTAACAAGTGGGACTGGGGATCTCTGGGGCTTTTGTAGTGCACTCATCTGAGAGATTGCGCTTTTCTCAGCCCTTCAGATTTATTTTGCCAAAGTTACAGGGCAATTATGGAAATGCGCCCTTTGAAGCTGGGCCGATTTCTCTTTATTTTCTCTCCCCCCGCCCAAAGCAAAGCCTCCCTTGCCTCCATTCTTCAGCAAGTTAGCAGTCATTAGGCAGTGGGGTTTTGAGCGGCCATTCAAATATTCTTTTGAGTAGTGCGAGAAAGTTTTAATAAATATGTGTTAAAAAATAGACTTTGAAGCTTTTTGGGAAGGAAGTGTAAAATAGCAGCAAGGTAACGATGTCCCAGAAAATAGGCTCTCTGTGTGCGAGGTGCCGGAACACGAGATGCCTCCCATGAAAAGCAGCTCAGCGTGCTGGGACGGGGGCTGGCCAGTGGCACGAGGGGTGTTTGGCCAAGTGACCACCTGGGTGCTCCTGCCGTGCCACGCCGGCGCAGTTGGCAGCTCCGCGGCAGCGCCGTGCCCCTCGTCCCTCGCATGTCCCTGACAGGAGGCCCAGGATAAACAGAATTGTACTTTCGCACCTTTGTACATTATTTATCGTCAGAGTTCGGAATCTCGATGCTGCACGTGAACTAAGATGACATATTTTTTACCTTACTTGCTACACTAACGTTAAGTAAATATGTCTGAAACCAGATGGTGAGACCTGGAGCTAGGCAGGTTGTGACCAGGACTGCTTTTTGCCCAGAAACTCGGTTCTGCACATCTCTTTTCAATCTCTACTCCCTTTCCTTATTTGTATCAGACTACTTTGCTCTTTTAAGATAAACTGGTGTTTTTCTGAGCCATTTAACAAATGTTAGGGGCCAAATTCAGACTTGGTATAAGAGGGAGGAGATACTTTTGGTGTCCCTGAAAGTTACATACACTTACACAGGGCCTGGCATAAAATGTGGACTTTCCATCATCACCAAAACGTGGTAGAAATATTAAGGCTTTTTGTCTGAGTTTTGTAACTGAGATACAAATACATTTTTTGCTCTCCTTAGGGTTATGAGCGATCCTTGGACCACATATTCAGCCACATGGAACATAAGAGATTTGTGTTTTCTAGATGTTAGGGCTTGCAAATTTTGGAGCAGAAAATTCCTCTTAACCATGAATGTGTTTAAAAGAATGAAAATCCAGCTCAGACCTCTACAGAAGTGTGCTTACAATAAAGTAATACCAATATTTCTCGTGATGGGTGCAGAAAGTTTAATGTCACATCTCTAACATGCAGCAAAGGTGTAACAATTTTCATGTGAGCTGGGCTCAGTGGAGTTGCAGAAGGTACCATTGGAGACCGTCACATCCCCAATCTTCTTCCCATCCTCCTCCCCTAGTTCCCTTGCACACATCTGAATTTCTTCCCCAGCCTCACACGAGCGCTTCCAATACCCTCCCTATTCGTGTGTACCTTCCCCCAGTCTGGGCTCATCTCAGTTATTCTGGAACTCATCACAGTATTGGGATCCAGTAATCTGTCCAAACTGGATCCATTGTTTAAAAGCCCTCCAGGAGCTTTGGGGTGTCTGATTCACTTCCATGTGCACCTGGATCTGGTGTACTCCATTTCGTAATAAAGAGAGGAGGGTTTGTGGGGTACAGACCTAGGTTCAGGTTTGAGTAAAAAACCTTAAAATGGGTTTAGGTTCTAATGTGCTGGTCTACTCCAAGAACATTTCTAGTCTTAAAAACTTAAAACTCAGGTTAAGAAAAGGCAAACTTGCTGATAATATTAAGAAGCTCTCCCATACAGGATAGGGAGTTGAGCACTCTGAAAAATGATAGTATTTGTGCCATCTAGCATAACCCTGAGAAACGTGCAATGGGGCAAGTGATGATGTCTTGCTAGGCAACTAATCTAGGGAAATTATTGCAATCCTTCCATTTCTGCCTTTGACAATTCCTATTTATTTATTTATTTATTTTTAAATTTACATAAAAAACGAACAGCACACTTACGTTTCGAGCCTCAAACTTGTCACAGAGTCTGGCTTTCTACTACTTTAGACTTTAAACACCAATAATTAAAAAGAATTTGAATCATACTTGCAAATGCAGTTGCTGAGCATGGGGTTGGCCAGCTTCCGCAGGTGAGGGCCCTTGAGCAGTCAGACTTCTCTTTCCTGGCAGCTCCAGCCTGCAGGTGGTTTGGGGGACGCCTTGTATTAATCTGGCCTTGAGGCCACAGAGACATAGATCACCATGACGAAGTCTCTGCCTGGAGGAAAAGGTCACAGATTTAGAATACTTTAGATATTTTGTAAGCCACTTCTGAAGATTGTAAAGAAAATGGGTTTCCATGTTCAGTGCTGTCAAAAATGACCCTCAGGATGCAACGCTTCTCTTTGTGCTTGGGTCAAAGCCCACAAATAGGTAGGGCAGTCAGCAACAGGGTGAGATCTTCCAGATGCCTTGTCTTACAGGGAACGATTCTGGCTCATCTGGGCTGAATTTTAACCCCTGGGCCTTGTATTTACTCTGCAGTGCAAGCAAAGCAGCAGGTCAGAATTATGGCTGTCAGTGTCTCAAAGGTTTAGGAATCGAGGGATGAGCATTATAAACTGTAATGATAAACTCATTTGTGGTACAAGGGACAGTGCCTCCCCACTAATTCTACAAATAGACTTTAGATATGGGTGTCTACTGTTTGACTGTCAGTGGGAAGTGTATATCTCATAAGGCTCTGACCTGGTTATCTTCTAACCCTGAGCAATTAATCACCAGCACCTAATAGGAAGTAGCTGTGCACAGCAGCATTTGGTGCCCAGCCTCTTCACAATAATGCTTTTACCTTTCCTACAGCTGTCAGACTTATAGCTTTCCTCCATGTGGGACCACTGCTTTCTTTTGGACAACAACTGGCACAAAATCGACCTTTCTAAGACAGAAGCCACCAATTCCAGCTGCTTTAAGAAAACCCCAGCGAAAAAACCATAAAGCCTCCCCCAGAAGAGAGAAGCTCGTGCAGTTAAGTCACCCAACACCAAACTCAGTTATCAGCTGTGCTGCACGGGGGAGCAGAGGAAATCAGGAGGGGAAGAGTCATCATTTCCCCTTCACGTATGTTGTGTTTCTTGCACCTGTGTCTGCAGGAGGAGATGGGGAGAGGACCAAAATCTGCCATCCTGTCACACTGGCAGGGAGGGCTGGGGACTTTCCCACTGTTTGTTGTAAGCAAGAGGAATGGCTTTGTCTGCAGTGGGCTTGTGCAAAGTTGGAGTAAGGTAGTGAAGAATCAGGCCCCATTGATTCTTTGTAGCACTGGAGCTTTGTTTTGAAGTGCAATAAAAATACAGGTGGCGGAGGAGATAATGCACGGTACCGTTCCTTTGGGACACGCGGGGAGACGGTAAGGAATTCCAAAATAAGGAGCGTAGGTTTTTTTCTAGCATTGATCACAAACACTAGTTCAAGAAAACACCCAGAAGTAGTAAATATGTAAATTTGTTATGAAAGAAGAACCTACAAGTACCCGCTATGTTAGAGAATTTGTTTAAGGATATTTGATCCTCATGCAGAGTTTATCAGATTATGGTTTAATTTGCACATTCAGGGTTTCTTGGTTGGTTATTTTTTGTTTTGTTTTGCTTTTTTTAAGGGGGGGTTCCCTTTTAAAAAGCTTTTTTTTCCTCTTCTGCTTCAATACTTGTACTGGAGGTATTGCACTTCTGCTGAGAAACAAGAAGTATGTTTACAGTGTAATATAAATCAGGTTTGGAGATTACCAATTTCATATAAATTAGATGGGAGAGTACTGTTCCGCTATTTTGTTGTCTAAATTATATGGAAATTGGTCTTCTGCAAGGAGTAAGTCCTCACAGAACAGGGCCCTTAGGCTTTTGGTTTAATTATCATAAGCTTCCATTTAATTAAACTTATTAAATGGTTTGGTGTAAGAGCAGACTATCGTTTTGCAGAAGCTTTCTGGAATAGAAAAATATTTATGCCCTAGCTGCTTGGGAAGGAAATAACACTTTTCTTCAGAGATGTTTCCCTCAATATACGGGTGAGGGTCACCCGGGCCATCCTCACAGGCACCTTCAAACTCTTTGTACCCAGAGGCATTTCAACCTGTTCCTCACTACAGAGCCAGCAAGTTCAATTTGTTCTGCAGCTGGTATTTCACTTTACAGGCTGGAAATTATAGGACAGTGTTGGCATAAGAAGAAGTGGATGTAAGCGAACCAGGAATACCTGGGAACTAAAACAGAGCCCTAAACCATCAGAATAGGGAGGCTTTGGAACGTAACAAGTTCCCAAACCATCCAACCAAAAAAACCCAGCCCAACCAAGACATGGATGTTATAAAAGTCCTCATTCTGATGAATCTGACTCTCAGTGACTTGCTACAGAACCCTGGCTTTATTTATCAAGTCTGTAACACAGCTTCTGGGAAATGTTACACCCCTTGTTTTATTCAACAAAATTTAAAACTTTGTTTGGGTTAAAAAAAAATACTTATTGATATTATTTTTCCAAATACAATGTCATGGAGTAACACTATGTATTAATACTT
This sequence comes from Mohoua ochrocephala, assembly GCA_013398855.1. Taxonomy (NCBI): domain Eukaryota; kingdom Metazoa; phylum Chordata; class Aves; order Passeriformes; family Acanthizidae; genus Mohoua; species Mohoua ochrocephala. Next base: position 112,533 of record VZTA01021744.1, on the reverse strand, counting down.
GTAGTACGGTGTACTGACTCCTTTAAAAGGAATAATTAGAAGAATAACTAGCTGAATGTGTGAAATAGAGATGCTTCTTCAGGGACATGTGAGAAGCTGATTAATAAGAGGAAGGAGGGCCCCTGAGTGTCAGGGACCTAATAAATATATTTAAGGACAAATAGGTAGAAAAAGAAAGTACACATTACTAATGTTGATAGAAAGCCTTAACTGCCTAATGCATTTCAGAAATTGGTTGAGAATAGTTAATCTGTGTGATAACATGACCCTCAGGGTTAGTTAGATCTGTGAATTCTTATCCCCCTGGGGACTTAGCAAGTTTCCAGAGATTCACTGCAAATTCTTACAAGGAAAAGGCATTCACAATTGGAAGATTTCATGCAGGTTTTACTTCTGAATACTCAAGTTACACAAACTCAAATTTACTGAGATAATGGCGGAGAGTGGAACTCAGTACTAGCCCCACTGCTAATTTAAATTTTCACTTTCTAAAAACACGATCATGCACATTTGGATTTATTATGGGATCGCATATAACTCTAGATGAAAGGAAGTGTTTTACCATAACAATACTTGATTCTTAGTTGCTTCTCTATGCTAAATTAAACTCTGTATGTATATGCTGAAAAACAAATGTATCAGTTGCTATTTCCTTCATTGGATCAGGCATTTCTTACACACCCTTTACAAAAATTTCATGGGAAACTCACAGAAAAACCCATCTAACTCATATAGACTGGAGCCATGAAGTGCTTAGTATTCGCAGTCTCATCAGTGTTTTAGGAATACTGCCAATGGGAAGGCAAAACACATTTTTGAGAGTTCAAAAGAAAATGTAGGCAGTGTAACATACTACTGACCCCAGCAGTGGCATGATCATCAGGTTCCTTCTCCCAGACCCAGCAGGCACCAGTGCTGCTGGGGGGGATGAAACATATCCTTTTGTGAGCAGGGGAGCCTGGAAAGGCCATTTCTTTTTTGCTTGAGATGCTGTGTCGCAGCTGGCCTAGGAGACAGATGCAAAATGAAAATTTCTTTACAGAAGGCAGTTTTTACACCACCCTATAGGACTACTAGACTGGCATTTCCAAAGGAATTTAGAGCAGTTAGGCATCCAAATCCCACTGAAATTTCCTCTGAAAAATATCAGCTGTAGCAGTTAGCGACATGTTGTAGGAGAAGCTTTTTCTTTTGAAGAACGAGATGGATTCACTCTTCTTAATGTGGGTGTAAATGTGCAGAAAGGGGTAAAAGAAAGGAAATACTCTGAGTCTGCAATTGGCAGTATCATGGATTGAAAGAATCTGTATGTTCTCATTTGTGGGGAGAATCTGTTGATTTATTCACATCCAACCAGTGTTTCTGCCCAGATTGTAATCCGGGGTTTGTGTTCCTGCACAGCATTAAAAGAGGTGAGTGAGATCAGAGGGCCATGATCCTGAAACTAAAAAGCAGCCACACATTTTGTGCATGTATGTCTGACTATATACCTCTGGCTCACCCTCTAAAGTAAAGCAAGATTTGTTTCTAACAGGGACATTGATGTACATGGCATAGAAGATATACTTTTCAGCTGATACTGCAAAAGGGAGTGCTCACCGCATAGCTGTGCATAGGAGGTCCTGCCGAAGAGACTTATATATAATTTAACAAAAAAGAAGCTTTTGTACTAAGAAATTACGGCTTAAAGCTTTCTTATTTGGGAAAATTCCAGCCTTTGTGCTCATATCCCAGTTATTACAGTAAAGACTTCCAAATGGGAGATATTTTAGAAGAAAACAGTACCAGAGTGATAAGGGTACTGTGCTTATTTTTCTTCAAGCATTGGTATGCTTTTAGTTTGAGAAGGAATTTTAAAAGGTTCTAGATGAGATGGTACAAATCAAACATATTCTTATAATATTTATATAAAATATGTCAAGAAAAAGGAATAACGGGGACTATTATAAAACATTGCCTGAGAAACAAGAACAATGGCAGGGCCAGACCTTATTGACCACAGCTTGATAGAGCAGCAAAAAATGTATGAATACGTCTGTTGCACAGGACAATAAAAAATATTTTAGAAACACAAGGTTTTACTAATTAAGAACAACATTTCCTTTGTCATTCCATTTAACTGCCCATTAACTGTGGCTTTTGTGGGAGGATGCATACCTAGAAGACTTGGATGGACTGCCGCTGCTAAAAATATGCACAGTGGCCAAACCAAGGCAACGTCTCTTGTATCTGGAATTAGTATTTCCTATTTGGTGTCTTTTCCTGTAGGGATATTAACATACAGATAACATTAACGGAATGAAAATTTATTAACAATGACAGAAAGGCAAGGAAGATTGGTGAGTAAGATCCAAGGGTATGAGGGGAAAGATCAAAAAACATCACAGAGTCTATCATCAGTCTGTTCCTGGGTACCTAGGAGAGAAAGTGAAGCTTCAAAAAGATGAGAAGAAAGCTGATGATGGGGTGACAGAAGCAGCTCCTCTCCAGGACAATGACAGAACAGTAATTATAGACAACGATGACATGTGATGGAGAGCTTTACCCTCCAACTTTACAAGAAACGATCTAGGCAAAACACATGTATCAACACACTCTGTGATAGGAGGAATAGGGAAAGAAAGGAAGGGTGAAAGGCATCCTCTGCCACAGCCCTATCACCATGCTTACGCTATCAGGAGCGAGGACGACCCAAAGCAAGAGAAGCAAAGAGATGTGTCCCTCTGCAGAAGACAAGCAGGGCGCTTCTGAGCTGAATGTGTGGTGGCTGGGCAGTCCCTGTGTCCTGGACAGTGCTGGGGGCTGCTTCTGGAAGGCCCAGCCTTCCTCTCACACACCAGGAGCCTGCAAGAATCGCAGACCAGTGCTGGATGCTGCCAGCAATGATCCCAAAATGTGTGTATTTATTTCAATTTGTAATACATATCTTTACAGTCCTTCCTGTAGGCTGAAGACTACTAAGGGAGCATTACAGGAAATGTTTGAGCCGCAGATGCCCCGACAGAAACATGGAACAAGTGCCAGTGTGGAAAGTCAGCCAGCAGCCTCTTCCCAGAGCATCCCACTCTGCGCGCCCGCGAGCCGGAGCAGCAGCGAGGGGCACACAGCAGCACTGCTCCAAGGAGGGCTTTGGTGTCCCACCTGGAATACCTGGGTGATGCACAGCATCACTCTCATCCCACTGCTCACAGGGCAAAGGCAGGTGGGCGACCAGCGAGAGCAGGGCCACGCTGGGACCACCCTGTGGATGCTGCTGGCTCATGACACGCAGTGAGGAGAGTCAGGGCCGTGCACGAGCATTAGATGTAACCCAAGGGCCCTGTTGCCAGCTCTGTTGAGAGAGTGTTTTTGTCCAGAGACAAATAAATGCAGAAATTTTCCGTTTGCATGCACGCACACATGCTCACTCTCACACACACACATACTATAAGGCTCAATAAAAGATCAAAAGCAAATAAATGAAGCAAATTAATGAAAATGAAGTGTGAGACTGTAATCACACCCAACCATGCAAAAAAAAAAAAGAGCTCTGACCAAATTAGTATGTAATGCACTACTTCAGACAGATGTTTGAATGGGAACAAAAGGAAATAAGGAGGAAACGCATACAATGCTGGTTTGAGTACTTTCAGGAATATGAAAAAAAAAAAAAAAAAGGATAATTTCCCATTTAGCCTGCAGCAGAAATAAGGCCGGATTCTGATCCATTGAAGATACTCTTCCCCTTGCCTTCAACAAAATCACCATCCAGCCTCTGCAATAACAGCTGAGAAACATGTTTCGTGAACAAAAAAGGGCAGGGCTGTGTCTCACTGGACTGGGGGCTCCTGGGTATGGATTAGCAGTTAACCCAGGCACAGGCTTCTGCTAGACTCTCACAGTACTTTTCTTTCTGCCTCTTTCTATTATTGCCCACAATTTTTAACCATGAAAATCACAAGTGTTTTTTCTTTAGCATGTAGAATTTGAGAACATTTGTTTCCAGTTGTGATCATAAAGAGATAAACAAATTTCTGCCAGCATGACAGCTGCAGTGCGTAACTTCAGGGAATGGCCACTGCAGCAGACATGGTGCAGAGCACTGCACCTGCACAACAGTTACCTCCCCAAAACTGCACAAGTTTCTCCATCTATTCTATTTACTTACTCGAAGAAGAATTGAATATCTGTTTAGACGGAGAGAGTACACACAGCCATCAGTGATTCCCAGCAGTTTCACAGTTTCTGGCGTCAAAATATTCAGTTTTACTGCAGTCAGGTAACTGGTTTTCGATGTACTCCTTTAGGACACACTGTACTGGATTTGGAGTGATACTGATAAATTGTAAATTTATCAGTGTAATTTTGCCATTTCAGAATCTCATTCTTATATATTAGAAATGTGTGCTGTAAGATGTAATTTATACAAGAGATTAATAAAATTATCTTCTTGACTCTTCTGTTTTCCCATGCAGAAAGGCTTTCCCATTAGCATAAGAGCCTGCATCACACACCTTGTCGTTTCTTGAAGTCCTACTCAGTTCTCTCCTTCACAGATGGGCAGCCTAAATTATTTACTGGTGCCGTGGAGGGCACTCCCTGGCTCAGCAATCCATTCACCTCCCAGAGGGGCAGGGTCATCAGTGAACCTCAGATCACAGCTAGACTGCCAGATTGTCTTTAACATGAGGTCTTGGCTATCACAGTTCTCTCCATTTCCTTCTCAAGAGAGATCCAGAAGGTGCCAGAAGACACCAAAACCTGCCCATTGATGCCTGTAATCTCAAAGCTGACACTTACCTTACGTTGCTGTTGGGCAGGAATGATCATTGAGTCTCTTCAAATGGGGTTTTAAGAGTTGGATGAAGGATTTCTTTTCCAAACACTAAAAGCAGCTCTTGACTCATCACACCAGATTGAGGAAAATGGCTTTTGGAAGCAAACAAAGACATTGGAAACTTTCCCATCCACTGATCTGAACGTGCCTGCAATCAGCTCAGGCGCAGGACTTGGTGCACTGTCCTATCTGCACTTTGAATCTCTGAAGAATTTCTGAAGAAATCAACTCCCTGAGTGGCAAGACCATGAGTTTGCATACTGTGAAAGGCCAGAGTCAAGGAACAGAGCCACAAAGCTGAAACCTCATCCTTCCACATCTCCGTTCCATCTGAGAGCTGGGAAAAGGGAGAATGGCTTATCAGTAATTTTATACTCTAGAAGTACAAGCCCAACTCCTCCACTGCCATGCATGACAATTACTCATTACACTACCAAATCAACCTGGAGTGTCATTCTGCTGTTCCTCTGTTATAAATGAGGCTGAGAGGCACTGGAGATCTGGAGCACTTGTGAGAATTACTGTGACACCACTGCAAACTGTCTTGTATTTTACTTATCAAGGAAGTCACAGGAACTGGCCCTCGCCAAGAAGTATCCTGCTGCTGCAGCAAGATCGCTTGTGCTTCCCACCTACCTCGTTTATAAAGTTATACATTTACTCTGGAAGTCAGCAGAGCTATCACAGATCTGAACTCCATGTAATTAGGAGACAGCATCAGGTGATAAAAATGCAGAGTAAGTCCTAGCAAGTGAGGCAAGCAGGGTTTGGTGGTCTTGACGGGAAGGAAGAACACAGAACCAGAGAAAGTATATGGAACAGTAAACTGCAAAAACTGCAGTTGGCTGTGACGCCCATCTTGATGGGCCTTTATCCTAATTTATCTCATCTGTCCTGTTCCCTTTTACCATCTGTCCAGCTTCCTTCCCAGCTATGCAAATACTCTCTGAACTGGTAGTCTTTGCTTGGACCCCAAAGAGGTGCCTCCGTAGTTTGCTTTTTTGTTTGTTTTGTTTTCATTTGTTCATTTGGGAGTTTTTGTTTTGGTTTAGTTTTTGTTTTTCTTTTTAAAATTTTATTTAAATAATTTCTATTCCCTGATGCCAAAAAATAAACATGGCAATTCATTCAAATAATTAAAGGCTTATTATTAAAACAGAAAATACTGAATAAGTTAATTAAAACATTTAATTTTTAATGCATTGTGGTCTTCTATTTCTATGATCCACCAGGATAAGAGTGAGATGCTCTTACAGTGAATATATTCAGAGGCACAACTTTTCTCCTAACTGCAGCAGAATGGAAACTAGGAACTGTTTAACAGACTAGCAGATAGAGAAAGATTTAACAAAATTAACAGAGAGAGAAAGATGCCAAAGAACCTCCATTTATCCCCAAATTGCATAGATGTTTTTAAAGTTGCATCTAATCTTTCGGGAAAAACAATTCTACTTAATTGAGTATATGCATAGTTGTGTGAGGCAACAACAGAGTTTATTTTGTCTTTTTTTTTATTATTTGGAATTATTTTATACCCAAATATTTTTGTCATTGCCCCTGAAAGTCAGCAATTTTTTGATGCTGTATTAGATCATAGTATAATACCCCTTAACAGCTGAACACATGTCTGGGGCCAAGCAGCCCTGGGACAGTATTTATGCTAATTAAAACTAATTTACTTGCAAAAGTTTTAGTCTTAGCAAACAGTTTAAACTTAATGCGCACCTCTGAATTTACCTTCCTTCTTATGTCAAGAAAGTACTTGCAGCAACACTGTCACTAGGCAGTTATGTTTGTGATATTAGGTACATATGATGGCAATTAGAGGCAGAACCTCTGAAAATCCTGGTAGTATACCCAGGCATGGCTATAGCTATTTTAAGCAGATTTATACTTAGGGCATCAAAGAATGTCACAAAGAGAAGAAAATATGGTAACTGTTGCTTTAAATTATAGCTATCATTACTTCAAAAGGATATTCAATCAGAAACCACTGCAGACTTAAACCATTTATGCCTTCTGACACTGAAAGTAGGCAGTTTCAGCCTGTCATCTCTTAATTCTTTTTTTTTTCCTCCTATTTTTTTTGGTGTTTAATAAAAGAAAAGTACTGTTTGGTCTAAGAAACAAGTTATAAGACCAGGAGGAATGAGTCAGAACAGGTCTCCTGATTGTTTTTGACCTTTCCCTGTCTGTCAGGCTCATTAAATATTGCAGATTCTTTGCTAGTTATTTTACAAAAGCTATTGGAAAAATGAAACAAACCTGTGCAATGGTCTTGCTTTGGATGCTTGGACATAACGTTCACCAGTGTTTGCTCAGCAAAACTGTTCCTGTGTCAAGGAGTAACAGGTAGAGTTTTTTCCCCTACAAATCAAAAAGACAGAAGTGAAGCCACAGTTGCTTGCACAAAATCATAAGATCATGATTAAATTGTCCAGGGGGATTCCTGACCTCTTCTGGCAACAAGAACACACCTCCCTGTAGTCCAATGTTTAAAAGCAAGGGACTTTCTCTTCAACAAAGTGTTTAGAGGTTGGCCATGGAATAGTCTGCAAAAATTAGCAAGAGTTTCAGGAGGTAAATAAAGTAAAAAAAAAAAAAAAATTCTTTATTGTGCCTACTACCCCTTCCTGTCCAGGTACAATCAATGTCCTGAGCAAAGAGTGAAAAAGGAGTGTCACTAAATTTAAAAATAAAGAAAAAAAAAAAGGAGAAATGCCTAAAGATGAGTGAAAGGGATGTCGTGACAAGAGAGGGGAGAAAAAGATGTGTCCTCTGTGTGAAATATATTCCCAAAGCAAAATGAGCACCTTATATTCCCAGCTGCAGGGAAGAAGGCAGACACAGAAGTCATTAGCTGGGAGATGGGTGGCTGCAGAGGGGAATTCCAGATAACTTTGTGGTCCAGGCTTTGGGGGAGCAGCCAGCAGAGTCTGAGCAATTTTGCCGGGCAGATGTAAGCAGCTCACAGCCGAGCTTGTGGGGCTCCTGTGTCATGACAAAGCAATATGGAGCTTGAATTACAGCATCTTCATTACCCAGATATATGTACGTGAGGCAAGAGCAAAAGAGCCCAAACCGAGAATCAAGCCTGTTTGGCTGTTTCCAGAAAGCGGGACCATTTCTGAAGAACACTTCAATTTTGACCGACACTGGTCACAGCCGTGACAGTGACTGAGGATTTCTGTCAGGGTCTCTTCCCCACGGAGCGCATGGTAAGCAGCTGAGCCCCTCCACAAGCAGATGTTTCGGGCTGATTTTTCTGCTCCCAGTGTAGCTGGTTTGAGCCCCAGGTACCTGGCAGAGGAGCACGAGTCAGGATCACGGCTCGGTGGAAGGCAAAGAGGTGCCTCAGAACATAACAAGGCAATCCCTGCCCAGGTGATTTCAGGAGAGTATGGCAGTGTCCCACGGCAGCGGGTCTGTGCAGGGCCTCTGGAGCAGCCAGCTCCATGGACCGGGATTCCTGACGCCCCTTACCCAAGCGCTGAAACCATTCTGGTTCTGCTTGATGCTGATCCTCTGCACCTACAGTGAGACGGAAGTCAAAATCAAACAGTTTCAGCACAGAACACAGGACCTGGCATTTAGAAAAATGTCTGGTTAAAAACAAGCAAAGGAACAAACCGAGTGTAACACGTGTGGCCACAACTTTCGTCGCTGGCGTTTTAGCTGTATTTCAAAACATGCACGTAGCATTTCTCATAATTTGCACTGTGATTTTTTAAAAAATCTTTTCTTGGTAGAGTCTGTTTATGAAAAAACATTTACATTTCTCTGCTTCCCTTTCCAATTCAGCAATATCAACTAATTAACAAAACAGTTTGTGCTGTTTATAGATTTGTCCTAATCACCGCAGTGAAAAAGCAAGTTAACCAACCTACATCTAAATAAATAAACAGTTGACATCTATCCTCAGCAAGATTACTGATAGTAGTTTGCTTAGGCACAGAGTCCAGAACAGCTTCTCCCCAGCAAGATTCATGCGCTTTTTGGTCTGAAACATTATCCTAGCTTGGTTATTTTTTTCTTTTCTGCATGAGCAGAAAGACTAGGGAGCAAGAGCAAGTATCTTCCCTTATGTGACTTAAAATAAAGAAATACTACTAAGAAAAAAATCTCTGAATTCTTAAAAAGCAATTAAAGACATAGTGAAGAGACAAAAGGAGGAGTAGCTGCAGAATAAGCATGTAAACGGCACTACAACCAGGAAAACCTTCCAAATGTTTCATTCCACAAGGCCGCTGTCCTTTCCCACGGGGACCACTGTACTTTTTAGGTGACCTAAACTGCCTCCTTGCTGGTGGTTGGTCTCGCTGGACACACAGCAGGAAGGAGGCTGCTGGCACCGGAGCACGGACAGTCCGTGGGCAGGGGGACGGAGGAGGGAGAGGGCGGCCGCCCGTCAGCTCTCTGTCTTTTCATTACAGGTAACCACTGCTTTAAGCAAATTGTTTCAGGGATTGGAATGTAGCAATAACTGATCTAATTAGTGTAGGCTGTAATTTAGGAGGGTTCATTATGTCACACACATTATGACTCCTGGGTATTACTAAAGGACTCATTTGTAGCAGTTGAAATGAATTTCTCTGCACACATATAACGTCACCCATACAGCTATAGTGAAGCAGCTTTAAGAGGATCTGACATAGTTAAAATCTCTGACTTTGAGCAGGGTTAACTTTCCAGACAGTAATAAACAAATCAGCAAATAGTACAGATTTACTTCTTGCCAAGAGAAGAAAAAAACAAAAGAAATGTAATGGCTTCTTCAGATTGAAATGGCAAGTAAACTCTGTGACAAAACTACAAAGGAAACTAATAAATCATGCCAGAGGAAATATATACCATAATTAAAGACACATACACATACAATCTTGACAGAGACTTTGCATTTCTGGGTACAATACCTGTTTACTTCATGTAACGTGGAAAAAGTTTAATGGCTCCTTAAGAGAAGTCAGTTATTTATTATTTCTGCTCTAAAAGCCCCCATGAGCCTTCCCTCAGCAGGAAAGCAAGCCTACACTCCAGGTAACAAACCCAACCATATGAATTACAGAACAAGACAAATGCATAAAAGTGTATAAGCAGCTTTCAGTACTACAATGCTGAAGTAAAAAAACAGGTTATCATTAAGTTTAATTCAACCTCTAAAAAGGTTACAAATATAACCTCTGTTATTTGCTTCCCTTCAGGGGTCTCTCACCAGCTAGGCATTTCACAGCTCTTTGCTCTTATAATTGAAGAAGTTAATTCCCACGCAGATACAAATATGCTTTTCCCTTTGACTTACATAGTGTCTGATGTGAAAAAAAAAAAAATTCTTCTGGAGAGCACTTATGCCTGTGCTTAACATTAAGCAGTCCTTAGAGCCCCTGCCTGCACCTTCTTAAATCAATATTAAAGCCTCTGTTAATTTCGTTTGTTCATGATCCCCACTCAAGGGGAAAATGCCATGACATTGACATTAGTGACTTCTGTGGTGTTCTATTCGGAACACACTGATCTCCAGACCTGATCTAAAATTAACTGAAATGAATTAATTCTTTACTTACTTTCATATGATTTGCATTGGACCTGCTTTCTTTTTAGGAGTCAGAACTCACATTATTTTTTTTCTCAGCTTCCTTTTGAAAATTTAAACTTTACAAAATTCAGTTTAAAAAGTAGAATATCAGAATTAAATTCTGTATGTAGAACACAGCATTGCTCAATCAGAAATATCAAGTTGTATTATGAGGCCAGCAGGAAAATGCTGCAACATGAGTTGTTTTTGTTTCATTGAAATATATTTTAGGGGCTGGAAGCACCCTGGACTAAAATCTAAATCTAAAATCTAAATCTAAAACTTTAAAAATTATTTTGAAAAAATTCTTTCCCTTAGAAAGATAAAGACCTAACTGGATGACTTATTTTCATTACTTTCTAACCCAGATGGGGGTTCAATATCTCTTAAATGGTTTTTTAAAATCTCAAATATAAATTTAATTTCCAGGTACAAATTAGATTCCCATTCTCTTACAAAACGTTCTCTAATGCTGTTACCTCCAGTATCCTTTTCGACTGTCTAGGTATCAAATGTATTTCTAAGTGGGTACCAAACCAGATAGAAAGACTGACTGTATTTAGTCTTTAATTAAATGCTGGTAGATTTCCTTCAATAGCGTTAAGCTCAGAGTGAGAAAATATAATTAAATGATGCTCCTACACAGGCAATGATCAGCATTCTTGCATGCAAGGTGTGGTAGCACGGTAAGCTAAGGATTACCTCTCAGTTTTAGTTTTATATTGAAATTCTCATAGCTCAGGAGAAACCCTATTCTGTATGCATGAAATATTAACCAGGCAATTGTCCTAAGGATGCAGTGGATTTATTAAAGTCCATTAATCTGATTAATAATTGGATTGCTGACAAGTTAAGTGTCTCAGTGCTGTTAAAACTAAGTATATTCCAAACGTATCTGACTTCCTCCCATTGCCTGTCATCTCACTGAAGATGTGGGCAAATAAAAGGTTGCTATCATAAGAGGTTGCTACCCTGTGGAAGCCCTGGTATCGTTAACAAGCAGAGGAAAGCCCCAACATGAAGAGCTGGTGGATTGTACAAGGTTTTCAAAGATACTGAGGCAGCAACTGAATGACAGCAGAAAAGGAGGTTAATCTTTAACACTCCTGTTCTAAATGGAAATGTTTCCAATACTAGTGAACTCCTGCAATTTCCACATGTACATCTAAAACATTCCTTTGTGTGGACATGTTCTACGTGATGTCTTGGCAGAAACCAAGAGACACAGACTCTGATCTTAGCTCCGCCACTGACCCGCCCCGTGACCCCGGATAAATCATTCCACTGTTCTGTTTCTCTTCTTACTTTTGCCTGTCTTGCTTCTTTAGAGCACAAGTTCTTCATACGAGGAGCCAACCTCTAGTTACCTTTCTGTCTGACATGTTGAGGCCCTGATCTCAGATGAAGCCTCTAGGAACTTTTGAAAATAATAAAAATAGTGGTGGGAAGCGGATGGTACCGACATTCCCAGCCCTCGCTCCATCCCAGGAGATACATCAGCACCAGCACAACCACACCTACAACACATCATCATGGATTTTAGCTATAAGTTAGGGGTTAGAGAAGCAGTCATGCCTTAGTGGGGCTACAGGTGAGAAAATAGACATCTGTAGTCTTTTCTGCTCACTGCTGGAAGTCTAACTTGCATTAAATAATAGAGTTATTTTTCCATATTGTGAGCATCAGATGAAGACCAAAAACTCAGTTAGACAGGAGAAGCAAAGCAAATTGATCAAGGATCCAGGCTAAATTAAGGTGAGCCATTCTTTGTCTTTCACTCCTTTCCCCCAGCACTGTGCTGAAGACAAAGAACAAAGTGTACTCACACTAGAATAAGACATAGCTGCTAGTTAAGGAAGTCTCAAGATGTGGCATCTGATTGGCTGGAAAGGCTCAAATTCACACCTCACCCACCTCAGAAAAGCACTCGAATGATTGGTATATCTTATCCAAGACTGGGGGACTGACCCTGCTCTGCTACTTTGGGCCTCAAGCTCGGGAGATTTAAATCCTGCTCTGGCTTAGGATTTCCATTAGGCACACAGTCACTCAAGAAGGGCACAACTCCTGCAAGGCTCTCTCTATCACCTCCTGAATTCTCCTTAGTGTGCTGGCTTCTGTGACTCCTACTCCCGATTGCCTCAGACAGCTGACTTGGCTGAGTCCCTCTTACACCCTGGTCCTACCAGGAAGACAAGCTCAGGCTTGGCCTCAGCAGAGGTGTTATACAAGGAACAAGGCAAGAAGGCCAATCCCATCCTCCATGGGAATGGCCAAGCTGTGTCACTTGAGCTTCATGAGGTTGATGAGAAGATTACGTACAGCTCCTGTGCTAAAACACATCATGTCTGGCACCAGGACTGTGTTTCTGGAAAACCCTCTGGGTGATTCAGATCTTCAGCTATGGGATACTGTAAACCTGCAAGAACTGCTAAAAATGATATTCCAGGCTACACTGGGATGCAGTTGTGTGCCCATTCCAGCCCCAGTGCAAAAGTGAGATCCCCCTGGGCAGTTCTACCACCTCACACCTGCAAGGTTCAGCCTCTGTCGCCAAGGCAGGTCCCTGCCCAGTGCCTCTCAGGTGTTGGAATATTTTGGTATAAAGCCTGTAAACTGGAGGAGGATTGGCCACGTCCTCACTATCACCTCTGTCTCTACCAGCAGTACCACGTGCCTCCTTCAGCACAAGAGTTTTGGTGTCCTGGGAACTTTGGCAGAGCTGTGAAAGCTACCAAAAGGAATCTAGATAGAGGATATATACCATAAATCACTAGGACAGATTAATTATAAAACTTCTGCGTCACTCCTGAGCCACATAAAATGGCAAAGAAAACTAGTAGCAGTTTTCTGATGTGAGCTTTACTACTGTGGGCCCAAAAAACCCACTCAGAAATACAGAATAAAGTCATGACTGCAGGGTATGAGGAACTCATAGTTTTTATCCTTTCCAGCTTTTACCCTTCCTCCTTTTTTTAAAGGAAGCTTGACCTACTGTGACTCCTAGAAGTTACCTGCTGGGCACATCAGAAATATTTCAGTAACTAGAGCATGAGAAATATATATCAGACTATGGAATAGAAACCAAAATGAAAGCTTTACCATTAGGAATATTAATGTCGGTATTGTCTGAGTTAAGACAGTTACAGCCTGGAAGACTCAGTTGCTGCCCTTAGTTTGTGTAAGTAGGAATATCAGCAATTCATCCTGTGAAAAATAGTACTTCAGCTGGTAGAGTTGGAAGGGAAGAGCGAGAGAAATTGAGGCCTTTTGTCTTGGGTTACATGTCTAAGGGCTAGAAAAACCCTACTACCTTTTTTTTTTTACCTCTGTAAAAAACAAATAAAATGAAACAGAAGGAAAGAAAAAAGCTCCACCAACAACATAGCAACATGACAGTGATGTGTATAATGATCTTTGGCAGCCTAAGATAAGATCACAGCCCTTGGGACTGTTGGAGCCTGGAGCTAACGGACCCCTGCTTTGGGGAAACACTAGAAGTATACAGAAAAAAAAAAGTTCCGTTCTCATATTAAAAAGAAAGGAGAGGTATGTTGCTAAATCTATTCCTTCTGAAGAAACCTTTGAAAATATAAATGTATGAAAACATATGAGTCACTTTTGCATCCACGAGCGAGTGATCCTCTCTACTCTCACCAGTAATACCAGGAAGGGCTGCTCTGCTCCCAGTTTCTCCCAGGAATTATGCTCTGCTTAGTTAGTTCCATCAGTTTTTTCAGTGCAAGTCACCATGCAGATATCATTCTCCTGTTAAAGTCGCTATTGGGGTATTTTTTCTAATGCAAACTTGCACAAAAATTTTTAATCCAGCACATAATGAGTGGGGTTCATCTAAATTGCTGCTGTCACTATCCTATCTCCCTCTGATCTTGGGAACAAGCCTGGCCTTTCAGGGAGAGATTATTTGAAATGCCTGTAGGATAACTGAATAATAAAAAAAAATTGTTCTGTTCCAAGTAAAGATCCAGAAACTTCTCAATGTCCACAAGCGGCTTTGCTGTTTCTATTGATTTTAGATGGAAGGTGTGAAATACGACAACTAAATGGCAGTACTAGTGAAAAATCAAGTTATTTATGGTCCTCTTCAGTTGGATTAGTTTCTTTAAATAATTCCTTGTTTATCTGTGTTAGTGTTTAGACTAGTGCAGTGGGAGAAAACAGCAGGATGGGAAAAAGTTTCTTTTTTGGGATGCTATTTAAGCACATGTCAAACCGTACCCTGGCTGCTGCCGAATACTGAGGTCTTCTGAAAATCCAGCCCTTTCCTTGGGTGCTGAACAAAGGGAAGCCATGCTGCTGGTTAGCTTAAAAGATTGGTACCAGAAAAATCAGAGGGTTGGCAGACCTGTGCGTGCTTGAACAGAGGAAAACACACTATAAAGAAATGTTGAGTGGGTGGAAAGTGCAGGGAGCAACAGTTCTGTGAATCACTTCCTCCCCCAAGGCCTTGCTGTCATTAGGAGTACAGGTGTGTGGTTTTAAAAACACATGTTGTCCACACTGCTATTTTAACAAGCGTTAGTCAAAGCAGTAGCAGTTCTAACAGGCATTTACTGGTCAAGATAAACCCTAAGCTCCCCCCTCTGGGTTGTCACAGTCAGCTAACATGTTAAAACTGTTGCTGCCTAGTCCAAGAAAGGATTTTAACATGAGTTAAAAATAAAGTCCTTTTTGTACATGCATGGCTTAAGAGAGAAGAGTCCAAATCCCTTCTTCCAGCAAGAAGAATAGAAAGAAGCAGCAGAAAAAGAGGATTAGAAGCAGCATATGTGCTCTGTCCCGCCCGTTTACTTACCAAGATTTCATTTTGCTTTGCTCTACTTACCGAGTGTGCCACTGGATGCTGACCTAATTAATTTCTGTATGACCTTTCAAACCAGGCCCACCTACAGAACATGGTCAAGGCATGGACTTCTGGAGCCAAGTGCCCACAGGTACAAAACAGGTAAACATTTTGCAAAGCAAACTCTTCTGAATACGGTAGTTTTCACCAACTCGAAATCTTTCATCTCCTTAAAAGCATTAGAAACAGAGGATGAGGCAGATGCTCTCACATCCAGCCAGATCTGCCACTGGGAAATATAAGAAAAGCTCTCCGGCATATTCTGAGGTGTAAGACAAGGCAGAATTTGCCCCAAAACATGAAAGCAAAGTTTACGTCCATTGCCATGCAACTGTATTACACTAATACTGAATTTGGAGCTCAGTGCCTGGTACTAATCACTCATTCTGAGTCAATTTGAACGTACACTCTCTAGAGACAGCAGAAAGCTAAACTGAAACACTGTAGGAAATAAAATGTCATTTAACTGGAGAAAGGAAAGAGCCTAGTGAAAGTAAGAGAATTCAAGGGGCACTCCTTTCTGCTGTCATTTGTCATGTATGACACAGGAATGTTGACATCATCCTCTGATAAATGACACTGGCACCTGCATCAGAGAGATATTCTTCGGCAAAATAGAAGTCTGAAAATCCAGCAGCAGGGCACTACTAGTAGGTTCCAGGAGCTTGCAAGAAAGGAAAGATAGATGGTGGTAATTTTCTTCCAAAGAGAAACATAAGACTTTTTAAGAACCATTCCCTTTTGCTTCCCCTTCTGCTCCCTCTGGGCTTTGGCAAATGATTCTGTTTTCTAAATCTAATAGTGTCTTAGACACGAGCTATACGTTATCCAAGAGCTCACTTGTGGCACTCGTGCCACCACCCAGTCTAGGAGGATAAGTGTCAAGCAGAGAGCTCCAGAAGGCATTCCCATGACAGAGAGCTTCAAAGGGGCCAGGCTGGCCTTCTCTTGTCCTAGGCCAGTTAGAGATGTCAATGAACAGACTATTCTAGCTCCAGTCCTTCCAAATCTCACCTTTGCATTCACAACCTGTGATGCAGAGACTTTTTCCTCTTAGAAAGAGCAGGAATACACGTCTCCATCCCACTCCTGTATGCTGCACCCGCTGCAGGGCGGGTTTGTGGCAGAGGAATGCTCTTGGGAAACTTCTGCACAGCCACACAAAGCCTGCTATGTTGTGGTTTGACATGAGCAGGCAAAGGTAACTAAAGAAATTTTTTCTCATCTTAAGACAGATACATCACCGGTTTTCTGTGTTGAAAAGCCAAAGGCCAGTGGATTAACTGTAATTGTGAGCAGAAAGTCCTGCTACTCTTAAAAATGAAAAGCTAATAGATGTGTTTTCTCTGTCAGATTTTTTCACTTGGTTGGCTCATGGAATTTGTATGCAGCTTGATTTTTCATCTAATTGTATGACTTATTTATGCCAGAAAAGAAGGAGAAAAAAATCCATTTGATTTGGAACAGCAGGTTGTGAAGGCAAGCACACGAGCTCTGTGACCAAGGTAGCCTGGTTCATCATCAGGAAACCTGCATCCCATGCCAAGGACCTGCCTAGCTACTGGCCAGTCCCAGTTTGTTCTAACTTGCTAACTACTGTCCAGTCCATTTGTCCCTTTCCAGAGCCATCTCCAGGGATCACCACGCAGTGATACAGACTAATAGCCCAGCACTATGCCAAGACATATCCTTTTCATCCCGCTCAGCCAGCACTGTCTTCCAGACCTCTGAGTGCATGAGGGAGGCTGGAATCTGGATGAAGAACAGCTGGCTTAAAACACACCCTGACAAGCCAATACTGGCTGAAAGGAGAAAACACTGGAAGAACGAAGCAGTACACGGGCTAACCTTCATACGCGGGGCTCCTTCTCCAGTACTTAAAATATTATGCTGCTCTTGGCTCTTACTGAATCCATCTTTGGTACTGAGCACTGGAGCAGAAGCAATCTCTGCACTCCTGATTCTCCTGCTGGGATAACAGCCCCACATTCATGTCTTCAGTATTGTCAGGTTGGATTGTCATAAACTGAGCTATGTAACACATTCTCCAGGAAAATACACTTTCATCTTCTAACCCAGAGAAGCAAAAGAGAGCGTATCATACCGATCTGCTCTTCAGACTGCTTTGGACTAGAAACTTGCTAATTAAGCTGCAGGCTTGTGACTGGTGAGCCCCAGCCAGCTGGGCTGGGTGCGTTCCCCTCAGAAAGCTCAAGACTTTCTGCATCACAGTGAACGGGAAACAGCAACTGCAGATGCTGACCCCTTGGCTTGATGAGGTTAGGTCAGCCCCATTTGAAAGGGCTGCTTTGGCAAAAGGCAATTCATTTTATCTCATCGTGTCACACGTGTATGGCTATGGTCATCCCAAAAGATAGTGATGCAATTTTCACACTCAAGCAAGTATGAAAATTTAAGTGCTCAGGCTTGGCTGAACAACTTTCTTCAGCCTATTCTTCAGAAGAAAACTGTAACTTCAGGGACTGACAGAAACAGTGAATTCTTACAAAGGTGGGTGAGATAAGAGGTTTGTTTTTATTGTGCACATTTTTTTCAAAAAAATATGGGCATTATTATCCTTATAGTCTTGATATTTCTAACAGCTTTCCTGTAGCAAACTATTACTTGATTAGTTTATAACATTTAGAGCATAGCAATGATGACATAATTTTGTTGTAATGAAGATAAATATTGTCTCAGAATGTCAGAAGGCACCACATCACCTATTAAGTGCTATGATTTCGAAATACCCTAAAGAAAAGTCTTCTGGGCTGGTTGCGGGAAGATACACACACATACATCTGATTTTGATTAAAATGCAAGTTATTGAAAGGTTCAGTTCAGTCCAAGTCTAGAATCAACTGTTCAGCCCCATAGATTTAAATACAGAATAAGGGGAAAAAAGCCCTCCTAGGACTCTCCATATTCTCCATGCATTGGCCAGACAATGATCTAATAACAGCAGCGACTTTGGGGATATTTGTTTATCTGCTCTGAGCCCAGTTAAGTGACTCAGAGGTAACGTGGCATTTCACTGATGTTCTGTTGGACCATGTTGTGCTTGTAACTTTATCCTGAAGGAGCCTATTCATAGCAGGCATTCAGGAATGCTGCAGAAGTGGTAATTTGAAGATGGTTGCAAACACATTTGCGGACACAAATGAGGCAGCCACAGGTCTTCATACCTTATCTCTGTAGAAGCAAGTATAAAATGGCAGGGCAGGAGAACAGGGGGTTTCTCCCAGAGCAGTGATGCCAGACTGATTCTTCATCCAGGCAACAGCAGGGGCCTCTTGATAGTTTTGATTATTACACTCCTGACATCCATCAGGGGTGCAGAATCAGGCCCTTAGCACTGACAAAACTGTGCTCAATCTTCTCTGACCTCTCATTTGAAAGTGTGCTCAGACACAAATATAAGACACAGAAGATTAAGGAGACGGGGGCTAGGAGCAGGAAAGCTGCAGGAAAATATGCTATAAATATGAACTGGGTCATATAAAAAAGATTAAGTATAAAAGACAGCTTTCTTGTAACGTCCAGCTGTTTCTCCTAAATATTTCTAGCAAACTTACATATGTATAGTTTCAGCAATGTACCGAGAGGGAATACTAGCACTTCACTTAAAAAACACTCCGTAGGATTGCTAGTGGTTTTGAAGCTGTAGCGCTGAGATCTGTCAGGATAGGACAGGAGTTATTTCAACAGTACTAAGTAGCTCTCCCACTGCTTCACTGTGGATTGATCAATTTTCACCCTTTCTTGCCTTTCTTCAGTCACATACAGATGTAAAACAGATTAAGGCTCTGTGGAAATAAAATAAAATAATAAAAAAAAAGACACCTAGGACTTTTTTGACTTCCCCTGCAATAAAGTGCAGGGAGAGGTGAAAAAAGCCACACGACAGACAGTAACAAAATGAAAAAGGTCCTGACTGATAGTTTATTGAGATGACAACTCAGTGAGATTTTAGACATCTCTGGCATGAAGACTATTTTTGTCTTTTCACAAGTTAAAACATATGTACGATCAAGACAACTGCCTGCCTATCTGTTGAAGCTTGTTTCTCCCTATTACCTCTCTCTAACAGAGCCGTACCTGACTGCAAAATAATCCTTCTTCTTTTTAATGTACTTTAGAACTACAGTTTGACAATGCTTGAAAGGAAACCAAAGCAAGATAACAAACCATTATCAATATATTATTTATGCAGGATCCAAAAGCTGAGAAACATCACTAACAAGTCACTTAAATTTTCAGCCACAGATCTCAAGTATAGAAAAGCATCATTATAAATACCTGGCTGCTGGGAAAACAGAGCAGTGGAATGACTGCATGGTCTCGCCAAGGAGAGTTTGACTGCTGCCTGTGCAGCACTTCTTACCGGTGCAAAAGGAAAGCAAGAGGCTTTCGTTTGCCTTGGCGGCATTTTATCCTCCATTTCTTTTGGTGCGGAGCTCTGCACAAGCTCCAGACTGCAGAGGACTGATCTCTGGGCTCCAGCTCCCCATTCAGTCCCTGACCTCTGGCACCAGGACTTTTGCCTCCCAGCTCAGAGTGCTGTTGACCGGACCTTGCTGCACGCAGCATCGAGGCTCTGGAATGCCTCAGATTTAGCTTCAGACACAATAAAGATTACAAATTATAGAGCACAGTGGGAATAAAAGAGATGGGTTGCCCACTCTGACTATCCATCACTGTTTCCCATGTCTCTGGGCAAAAGCAAAGCAAAGCTTTCTCAACAGGCCAAAGACAAAAATAGGTAGTACATATTTTTAAATGTTTTACTTTCCCACTCTTTGGCTAATAAAAGTCAGAAATAGAGAAGACATTGATTTTATACTTTCCAAAATCACTAGTGTAAGACGACCCCTACAATTTATATCTTCAAATGATAAAATATTGAAGCAAAGTAGTCAAGATATTTTTCAGCACAGAGTACCTTTTATGCAAATTTCATTCTTTTTATCTACAGTGTTTATATATAACTATATCTAATCGCACAAAGCAATTAAACAAGCTTCTGCACAGTCATATGACAAGTGAGAATCAGTGAGGTTATATATTTGTTTTGAGGTTTAAAATGTGAAACTGACTGAAAGCTGGAGGGTTTTGAAATTAAGAGAACGCTCACACTGAACCTGATCCTGTCAGATGATCTTAAGGTCTCGGAGATGCCAAACAGAATTTAAAACGAACAACTTCTGTGATGATAATGCCAAAAGTAAGAAGAATATTAGATATTTCTAGGAGTTCTGGTTTGTGTCTTCTTGGCCAACTCCAGGGTTTTGTCAGGGACCGTTGACTGCTGAAGGCACAACTGTCATTAGCTTGAGATAAAAGATCCTAAGGTGATGGCTGTAGATGGGGCAGAGAGAGTGCCGAGTTACAGATACATCTGTCTGGTAGTTTATTATTATTAAATATGAGAAAAGCCCTGAATACATACACAGATTCCCACAGACAGTAATGCACAAACCCATGCGTTTTAGAACAAGGCTTCCCTGACAGCATTTGTTGTACTTTGATGTCAGTCTAAGGAAATATGTTGGCAGCTCCTCCACACAAAAATCTATTTTCCACAAACAGCATATTCTGCCAGTATAAAATTCATCATCCAGCCATACAAAGGACACAGGGCCAAGGGCCTCGAGTGACACACCAAAAACCTCAAAACACATGTCTGAGCTGCCACATGACTTGTATAACACTACTCACATACGGCATGAAACTGGAGTGCTGTAAACCACATCTTCATATTTTGCAACATCCTGTAAACTCATTGCAGGGAAAAAATAACAGATACTAAAATGGTTTGGCCGCTGTGATGGCAGAGCTCAGATAATTAATTTTTTTTTTCTTTCAAAAAAGGGGTGGAGGGTGAATGGATGGGAAATCAGTCCTGCTGTTCAGTCAACCCCTAAATACCCGAGTTGTGCATCTTGGTAAAGAATAAAGGTACATCATATTTCAGCTGCTGTTCAGTGGAAGTAGGGTATAGCTTAAGTAATTTAATTGGTGACTTGAGGCCACAGGTCGTCTATGGAATTGAGATAATTCCAAAGGAAGCATTTTACTGATATAAGGAAAAAGGGCCACTGTGGGCCAATATCTTAATAAAGTAGGGGGGAAAGGGGCTTTCACGGAACACTGATTTAGTTAATTCTGCAGGATTCAAATGGAAAGATACATTTCATGCCCGAGCTAAATGGATTTGTGAACTAGATAAGAATTATCAACACCATCTATTCTAAATTTCTTCTGTTTTTGTCCTATTTTTCAACACTGGGAGAACCATTTAGAAAGTGTTCACTAAATTAATGTTAATAAGCACTGAGATGCTTTGCTTTATCATTTGTCTTGATGGGTAATTGCTGAGCACGCAGCAGTTTCTGCAGGCTTTATAGTCCTGCAAATAAACCAGCAACAATCCAAAACTCAGGATCTGAAAACTACAGAAAAGGAGAATTCAGCTCTGTTTTCAAGTCTCAGTTTAATAAATCTTTCTGGTGGTTTTATGACTAATGTAAGACTGAAGGTAGGCAAATTCCATCTGTGGTTCATCTGAGTAGGAGCAAACACACAGTAACAGTAATATATCATGAAAAAAGTGCTGGGCAATTTAACTTGAGTTCTATGATATTTTAAAAGCAGGAAGTATATTTGTGAAAATGCCCTTTTTCTTTAATCAGGAAAATCACTATGTGTGGAACAAGGAGAATATTTATCTTTGAAATAATAGCCTGAGAGATTCGTACAGAGCACTTCTGGCTCTCTAGCACAGAGCTGCCTCACCTCCCAGCACAAAGGAATGTATTTATGCATGGCATGAGCAGCCTCCTCACACAGCAGTTGTGCCTCCTTGTCCCAGGCCAAGTTATCTCAGCACACGTGGTGCAGGAGGGTTTTGCAGCCTGAAACCAGCCCAGCTCTTACCCCTCCCTGTGCTCCTGTTGGTCAGCCTCATACCTGAGCTATATCCACACAGGGAGGAACTTGCAGCATCATGATTATATTAATTTGTCTCAGAAATTATTATTAGACTCGTGGGGACTTCGGGCAGTACTTTGCTCAGGGGGGATTTACTCTCCTGGCAGCAGCCAACTCCAGGGCTGCTTCTCGAGACACTCTGTTATTGCGAGCTGCAGCAATTCCTGTGGCAATATATCAGGGGTAAATTCTCTTTTGATACTATTGGAAAATCCTTGCCAAGCTGACACTACGTATTAAAGGGTTCACAATAACAAAAGGTAGAAATTAAATTGAACAGGATATTAACACCTTGTAGTTGAGGAAATGATATTTCCTTTTGATTTTACTTTTTGCTTTGCGAATTAGCCAAAATCTGCAGCCCTGCACAAACTGAACCAGCTCTCCAGGTTCTCCACGAAACACCACCTGTGGCCTTCCTCCCCCAAGTATGTGGTGACAATAGCCACCTCCAATACCTCCCCCACTAAAAACTCTCTTCAGAAACCTGTCAAGTTTAAAATAATCAGATCTTCTTCATTCTGCATCCCCTCCATCTCTTCTATTCATCTTATTATTTTCCAAAACAGCAACTATTAGTTTGTGATTAGCACATCCCAACAGCCTACAGATGTGCAGAAAAGGTTTAAAACATGAAAAAGGTTTTCCTCAGTACAATTTCTTTCTGTTTCTGCTGCACACTCAGATCTTTTATTTTCCTACTTTCTCTCATTGCTACAGAAAGTATTCAAGTGCATAGATCCAAAAAACATGAATAAACTCTACCTGGACTAAGACGACTGGACAGAGCCGCACCTCTGGTCTCTCCTGTATTTTGAAGGGAGCCAGACTGAAACACCTGGGAGCGTTAAACACTGCAACCTCACTGACAACATGACTTCTGAAAAGACTGAAAGTGTTTCTATTGCATGACATACTCTGGTGGGCTCAGGACACTTGGCTTACATGAGAAACCCTTGCTGAGCCACTGTGACTTATTAGTGCTTCACACTCTGTGGTGTGAACTGGCTTGTGGCTGGTGAGACTTGCATACTGAGGTTCACATGGGGTAAAACGTGTTACTGTCCTTCAAAAAAGGTTCTATCACTTTATTAAGGTAGCTATTGAGAAACCACCTATGTCAAGGTAAGAAATACCTTTGTAAGAAATTGTCACAAATTTTAATTGTCTCTCTACCTTCAAAGATAAGTAAATTGATTACTGCAGCCAAAAGGTGCATGTTTGCAAACCTGTGTTTGTAGAGCAGTTCCAGTCCTGTGCACGGCCCCTGGCTCCCCCAGCCCTCCCTGACTCCTGGGCTCCAGCAAAGCATCTTTCCATGGCTCCATCTTTCCGTGGCTCTGTGGGTGGGACATGGGTCCAGTGCACACGCCAGGCTGTTCTTTTGTCTCTCTGTAGCACCTCCAGCAGAGGGTACAGGCTGGCTGTGATCCCTTTGCCCAACAAGTCTGAGGAGGGCTGTTTTGGTTATGTCTAGGCAGCCCCATTACGTAATGGAAGAACTGCTGCAGGAATAATGTGCCTACATACGTCTGTTAACTGGATCCTCACTAAAATCCATATATTGGCACGAGAGGTGCGTGCACAGATACACGTATTGAACAGAAACCCATCTGTATGTATGATCTTCAGGGACTGACTTTTAAAAAGCATTAGGTTGCAGTATTTGTACATTATCCAGGCTCAATTTAATTCAGCTTTCGGAGTGCTGGCATGGCACAAATTAGCTGGTCTGCATGCCAGCAGTCATCACTAGTGTAACAGCAGAGCCAAATTGGGGAAACATTAAGAAGCACTCTTTGTGTACATAATTGTGTGTTTACAAATGAGCCATTTGAATATTATATAGTTAGTCCAGTGCAACACGGAGATGGGAGTCATAAGAGTAAGAAAATTTGGCATCCTGGTTTGAAACCCTAGCCAAAACCATCATTTAATCCAGACAAAGAAAAAGATCGACCAATTATGCCAGTAAGTTTGAAACAGCACTATAAAAAGAAAAAGTGACATGGCATAGGTTTGTGGTTCCCAGCTAATGGAGCTAAAACCTAGCATCAGATGGTTCGTATTTTACATTATTGTCAAACAAAAATAAATCATCAAAAACATGGCAGATTCAAGCCTAACTGGCAAGACATACCATTAAAAAAAGCAGCTAGTGGTTGAAGTGAAAATTAAGAAGTGCTGTTCATTCTCCCAGAAATGCTAGGGCTAACCAGAAGAACCAGCTCAGCCTTACAGGCTCTGCAATTGATTCTCTTTTTTTCTATAAGCAAAAGGCTGTAATGCCATAGCTGAGTTCTGCTCCAGAGAGATTTTCCTTCCTGATATTCAGAGATTAGCATATTAAGTGCATTATGTACTGTATTTACATAAATATTGTATTATGGCACAGTTAAAATTTTGTTGGCATTTCTATTGCAACCCCCAGTTTCACGGCCTGTAGTTGTGATTAGAGACTATGTCCAGATGACCATCTTTACAGGGGTCAGGGAAAGGGGAGATTTTGTATTTATTTTTAAAACATATTTCAGATTTCCAAAAGAAACAACAAGCTGCCAAAGACACAGCAGTCTAATCAATATATCAATACTGGCAGGGAACAAGTATTCTTCCAAGAGGAACTGATCTTTCAAATGTGAGAATTGACATATGCTCAAATGACTTTATTGTTCCTTACATTACCATCAACCCCAAACATTCACATATCATGACCTGGGTCCCAAAATCAGAAGCTTTCCTTAAAAATCACAGGACCTAAAGAACGCAAATTTAGAGATCATTTTATATTCCTTTCAATTTTTGAAGCTATCAAATTCAACATTATCTAGCTTTTCTTGGCATTGTATGGGCTATACATTTCTAACTAAAGGATACTCCATCTTTTGAATGCAGGAGATAGACCTACATAAGCAAGAGTCATGAGAAAAGCAAGCAAGTTTCCAGCCCTGTATTATACTACATTCTAGGTTTCTATTCTGGTTTTTTTTATACCTGTCAGAAGAATAAAAGTCGCCATTTTGAACATGTTCTAGCCTGTATTTCTAAACACTATGAATTTCTTTCCAGAAGCACTTCTGGCTGGCTGGGCTGAGCTTTCTTTTGGGCCAGTATGACTTGTGAGGCAGCACTTGCAGTGCATCCCTGGAGCTCTGAAAGCTGCTTGCCCTCCTGGCCCTGCAACAGCTGCTGCACTTTATAAGAATAAAACAATCACTGGGCCCTAGACTATGGAATTTCATCAGTTGGATGCATTTAGTTTCTACCACGGACTGATGCAGAAGGCTCAGGACACCAAGAAAACCTTCCAGGCAGAGTTTGCCCAGCCAGGTTCTGTGCTAGTCTCTTCCATGGTCCCGGCATCACGGACAACTCACAGCCCTGAGCACCCCTGATCCCTGCTCCCCTGGCCACTGCAGGATAGCACAGTGACTCCTGATTTCTTCCCCTGCAGTGCATTTCCCTGCCTGCATTGAAGGCCCACCCTTATAGCAGCCCTACCGCTGAGCCTCCGCCAGCAATTTCCTTGCAGCAACTGAAGCAGAGCATTGGCTTGAAGTGTTTGCATTAGATCTCCTCCCATCCTTGCTATAGCTCTGATGGGGACTTAATGTAAATTTAAATAGCCGCATCAAAAACTCCAACAAGCTTTACTTTAAATTGCTAGCATAGATAATGCCTCGCTCCAGCTGACTTGGCAGCTCACGTTTTGAGCACAGGACATCCAGACGTGACTCAGGGCCAGATTCCCAAATGCAGTCAGGTGTCTGGAAGAGCAGGAAAATGTCTACTTGCATTCAAAAAACAATTTAATTGACTATTTTAATCTTTAATTCTAGTCGATAGGACTCTGAATCTCAGTGACTCTCAATGAGACGCAGGCTCTTCAGTGCCTTCATTGCTTTATTGAGAAGATAGTAATGACCAGGTTTTAAATGAAATTTAGAGTCTTAACTCTCATCTGGCCCTAAGCCATGGAGGAACTCTGAAATTTTTACCCACCCCCTTTTCTAACTAGAATGGAAAAATGAAGAGGTGACATATTTTATAAAGAAAAAATAGATTCTGCTTAAATGGAAGAAGATTGAAAAGGAACACCAGGGTTGTCCAGCACCACAGTTCACTTCACATAGATCTCGGGTGCCTACACACTCACTCAGAAAAATGACTAAATGAAGCCCTTATTCATAATTTTTCTATAAAAAGTTATTTCTTCAGAATATAAAGGATATCTTTCTACTCATAAACCTGTGTAAAAACAGGTTCGGTTTAAAAAAAAAAAGAAAAAAAGTTTTTTGGCTTATGTCACATCCTAGATCTTTGTTACAAGGAAGTGTTTATGCATAAATTATAAAGTTCTGAAAATAAGTGGTTATAGTAGGAATGAAAACAATCCAGACCATTACCTGTAATGGCAGACTGGGGCACTGTTAACATGTACACACACATTTCATATTTATTGACAAGTTAGAGCGTTTACCAATTTCTAATTTTCTGAAGTTGGAAAGTCTGTACCACATGTGGAGCCAAAGGCTAAGGGCAATATTTCACGACTGAGGTAACTATCCTAACCCATGAATTTACCTGGCAGTAGATCATCTTAAGATACATCATGTGGTGAGACTACATCAGTGAGCAGTTCTTTCGATCCCCAAGATTACCATAAATTATACACATTGCACTATGCAGACAGAGGTAAAAATCTGTAATCCGCTGAAGCATCTCACCTTGCTAAAGTAAACACCTACCTTGTTTGGATTAACAGAAAAGTGATCCAACCAATTTAGAGCAAACTTGGCCGTTCTCCACTCAACCAAACACTTACGAACCTTCAGTTAGTTTATCCTTCCAACATATTATGGAAATATTAGTATTTTCCGCTCTGAAAAATACTTTTTTTGGCATCTTCATATCCCATCCGTATTCTAAGATAAACACTGACAGCTGATGGTATTCAGGAACATTGCCATATGTTCCCCTAGAAATAGAATTCTGAAATATGGCTGTTATCCACCAATTGGCATATTTACTAATTAGTACAAAATTGCTCAAATACACTAATTTCTCCCCCAAGGGAGAATCCCTCTGAAGAATTCTCATCTGATGCATCAGAATCTCCTACTCATGACTTACCCACTCTCACAGTTTCTGATTTAATGGTTAACGCACAGAATCAAAAAGCTCTTCTAGGGAGCAAAGTCAAACTACGTATCTTCAATTCCTATTTTTTCCAGACAAGCATTGCAAATGGCACTCACAGAGTTAATATTTCAATGCCTTTTCTAATAAAACCAGCTTCCATTTTTTTTGGTCTTTTGTGCAAGTTTAATAAAATAAATTTTGAATATCAATGGAGTACATTCTATTTTTCTTGGCATTTCTCTGCCTTGCTATGTCCTTCTATTGCAGGAGTCATGCCATAGGGAGAGCACTTTTCCACAGTCCATTGAAGTTGTGCCATAAGGGCTGGAGATGATTTGCTAAAATGCTCCAAAGGTATTCAAATTTCTTTAAAGAAGAAATTCAATTTATGTGCATTTATATTGCAGTGTCTGTCAGGAAGAAAGGTTATAATCACCAGCATATTTTAGATTTACATTTTCTTCTATACATGAGGTAATGGTATTAGAGGTAAACTATGAGGTTTAAAGTTGAATTCGATGTATGGTACTATTTTCATTGCTGCTAAAAGCATGTTTTTGAAGTTCTTGAGGAAAGCATATGTTAGCATATGTTACTGAAATATCAAGAACAGGATGCTGGGTGGCTTAGAGGATAAACTATTTGTCTTTCTTCTCTGCATTCTTATATAAAGTACGGCTGGATTTCATGAGCAAGACGAAGAGAGGATGCTCAGCTCACGGATTAGTTCCCATCGCAAAGTTGCAGCGCGGTTTTGTTAAGTAGAGCTATCAGGCACATTTCTGAATTAACATGCAAGCTAAATGTGCCTTTAGTTGTACCACAGGAGGAAGGGAAAAAGAGGGCTTAGAATTTGTGATATCGCTTATGTAACCCTCAGAAGAACAAATACTCATTAAAAATTGAAAGGAAACCCTGTCTCAACCATATTGCTGTAGGAAGCATTTCGCCTCGTTTTTCTCTGAAAATTTACTTCATTTAAATTTCCTGTGACTGTATTAAATATTTAGATGTTGATATTTTCCCTGAGTAGAAAACATTATCACAATTCTTATCAAGTTGGAATCCTTTTAAGCATATCTTAAAGTTATCTGATAATTAAATTGCCACGCTTATCTCATTTAGGACCTCACTAATTATAGCTCAAGCACTTCAGTGGTGTATACTGCAACTGATTTTGGAACTGTAGCTGAATGTCCTCTTTTAAATAAACACTCAAAGTTGGCCCATAGATTTATTTTATAATTTCCCTGCTTCCCCTGCAATCTCTGTCAATAAGGAAGCGTCAAAGGTATTATGATGGCTTTTGCACAGCAAGGTAATTGTATTTTAAGCCTACTTCCAAATGAATTCCCAATAGCTATCCAACTTTGCAAACAGTCATTTAAGCAGCGCTCTTTGGTGAAGCAGGCACACCCACACATTCGCTGTTTGCTTCATAAATTTCAACAGATAAAAATCCTGTTTCATTTCTCAGCGAGTGTTTATTTTTAATATGTTCTAACCAGATACTGGGCCAGATATGGTAACAAGAGATTTTTGTCGAGTACCTGACTGGCCCTGGCCAAGGCTGGGTGTCAGTCCTGCAGTCAGGTCCCTGAGCTCAGATGCCCCCATGGCTTTTCTGTGAGTAGAGTATCGAGATGCAGAAATACTCAGGGAAAAAAAACAATCTCAAGAGAAAGGCTCTTATTTATGTAATAGTTCATGATCTTTTTATGTCTAAGCCTAATTCACTGTATACTCTTGTCCTTGCTCTCCCCTGATAGACTTTTCCTGACTATCAAATCTGATGTAAAACATTGCCATAACATTGGATACTTTGGGCTGCCCTTTTTGAGATCTCTTTGTGGGAAGTTTTACATGGTATTTAATAGGACTTTGTGTGCAAACACATATGCACACACAAAACATTTCCCTTCGCAAAGTATTGAAATTTGTGTTGGATGCACAAAGGACCAGGTCCAATGCAGGAAACGAGCATCTCCTGAGGAGAGACAATCCCTTAAATTCTTTCCAGGAAATGACTAATCGATGGGTTGGGAGCTCTTCACTGACATGGAGGGACCTGTCAGAGCCTGTCCTTGTACTTCCATAGAGGAATGTACGTCATCAACATAATGCAGCGACACGCACACTTTCTTTTGTTAAACAGGCACAGTATTTCTACAATTACCTCCTCCCTTAACACTGGCACTGATGTCTGCAAGAAATATGATGTCTGAGAAGTTTAGTTTATGTTTAAATTGGATCCCTTCCCATCTTATTGAGACATCTTGTATTCAAATTCCTCGAAGACTCCTCAGATGTACTTTCTGATGCCCAGTTCCACCGCTCTGAGCAGCAGTTTCTCGTATCCAGGGTTAACCTTCTGCCCATGTGCTCAGACCTGCACTCTGCCAGGTCTCCAGGCACAGCACAGCCCACTTGGAGCAGCAGTGGAGAAACTCTCCTCCTTCTGAAAAGGCAATTTTGAATGGGGAGAGGTTGTGCTTCCTCATGTTTGCATTTTCAGTTGTGCTCCCCAGGACAGAATGTAGTTCCTTTACAGTTTCGAAGCAAATGAGGATTTGAATTTATGGCAATACTGTATGCCTAAGGATGTAGCCTTGTACTTCCACAAGGCTTTCTAACACTTGAAGTGTCTGCCCACCTTAAACTTCTCGCAGGACACAGTCTGTAACCTTCTCTCGGGCTGAGAGGAAACTGCAAGATAGGTAATAACGATGAACCTGTATTTCCTCTGTCATCCCAGAGGAAAAGACACGCATCCAAATTACTGACAAGTCTACATGAAATCAAAAACATAGGAAAAAATTTTAGGAGTGTCAAAGAATTTTCCAAAGTGAAATTAGTTAAAAGAAAGGCACATCTGAAATTCAAAACAGTCCTATATGTTTGGGACCGTTGAAAGACATTACAAGAGAAATCACAACCACAGTCAGTTCAGCGAGTAGCACAGACACTTGTCTACACAGTGTTTCAATACATCCCCGCACATGGTACTTCAAAAAGTGTGGTAATTTGCAAAAGTAATTTTGTAAAAGCTTCCATACATCTCCTGTTAAGAGCAATTTGGCTACTATCTGTTGCTATCTGTGAGCATGCTTTTAGATATTAGATGGATGAGTGCAGACTAGCAGGAGGAAAAAAAAACCTGAGAGGATAAATACTTGGCAGATCTCTAACAACTTTCACCAGAGGATCACAAAGTGATTTACAAACATCAATTAATTAAGCCTCAAAAAGCCCCAATGAGATAGGTAAGTATCATTACTCTCATTTCACTAATGTGTAAACTGAGACACTGAGAGAATAAGTCTTTCACCCAAGGTCACACAGCAAGCAGCTGGCAGAGCCAGGGCTAGAAACCAAGGATGCTGACTTACCTCGCTCCTTTCCTATTACACCATTATATCGCTCCTAAAACAGTTTAAAGTTTCTCTTGTGCTTGATATTGGCAAATACAATCTTCTGCAAAGCCAGTGAAGTTCCCTTCTACGTCTGGGATCCCAAGACCTCCCTGGTACCAGGCCGCTCCTGATGAGTAACATGGGAAGGTTCCTAAGCTGGCCTTCCCAGTTTCTATTGCTCAGTCCCAGACTGGTCATAGGGTCAAAAACTGGAGATAGAATGAAAAAAAAACCAAACCAAACAAACCAAAAAACCCAACTCCAAAACAACCAAATGCCAAAAAACCCCCGCTTTCAATGCTGGAAGCATGACTGGGACCAAAGGTTTCTGCACTCTGGCCCTGGAACACGCTGCACTGGCAGTAGCATCACTCAGCCATGAACACAGATATCACTTCCTTTTCACTGTAGCTCAGCTGAGGAAGTGGTCAGAGTCACGGAAAGCACATTTCGGGCTAGGCAGGATATACACACAGATACACAGATTCATGGCATACAGAATAAAATCTGAGGGGTTGCGTCAGGAACACTAGGTAACACCATACACTTGGAAAGCAGCACATGGTTTTACTTTAAACCAGAGATATTTAAAGAAAATAATTTGATGCCTAGGGTTACTACTGAATATGTTATCAGAGATCAGTTTACAAGGATTTAGGGCATTACTTAAAAAATTGGAATGCTGTCTACAAATAGACATTTGCAATATATGTGCTCAACATGGCTGCACCAGGACAGAGGCACTATGTA
Organism: Mohoua ochrocephala; assembly: GCA_013398855.1. Lineage (NCBI taxonomy): Eukaryota > Metazoa > Chordata > Aves > Passeriformes > Acanthizidae > Mohoua > Mohoua ochrocephala. The sequence goes on along the minus strand of VZTA01021744.1, from coordinate 80,986 downwards.
TAAAATATTTTAAAAAACACCTGACCCCTGGTATCAGCAGAAATAAACTCCCAGCAAACAGCTCTGAATAGATTTGCTTCTGCTCTGAATGCATTTGCTTATATACATGCATATATTTATATATGTAGACAACCAACGATGACGCCTCACAGACAAACAAAGGATAGAAAACCTTTGCACTATTGCGCAACAACCCTCAGGTTTGGATGGACTAGTAGGAGAAACAAGTGACAAAGTCTCTGAACCACCCATAGTCATGTAAGTGTTCTACTTGGTAATAAAGTAAACTAGCTGGCTGCTGAGATTTAGGAGCTGACGACACAAAAAAAACAACAAAACCAGAAAAAGTCCTGCGCAAGAGTAATGCAACTACCTGCAGGACAGTTACATGGTCAGGAAGCAAGGTATTGTCCACAGACCATATATATGTAGAAAATCCCCTATATTGTCCATTTTGCTATTTAAAATGGAAACCCAACCACTGAAGAAAGAAAAATACTTGCTGTTTGCCTACCCTGCTTTCCTATGGACAGAACTGCAAGGACTGTCAGATGAGAAGTGTCCTCTTTCACGTGGACCCATCATTACAACCAATTCCTCACCAGAAAGAGCAGTGAGGGATGAGGAAAAGCAGGTCACAGAGCCTGTGATTTTACAGCTGAGGGAGGCCCCTCGTGCAGCTGCTTTAGCACCTTTGGGTAATGGCTCTGGGAGCAGAAGCAAAAAGGTTGCAGGAGCTCTATTCTCCCAAACCTTCTGCCCTGTGAGACCCAGAGCAGCCTTCCTGTGCTGCTCCCACATCCTGCAGCCCTTGCATTGGCCTAATGATTTAGTCTCACTGTATTTGGTACTTATGATTACAGTGAAAAACTAATCAAAACCCGCTCTTGGTTACTCATGGCTGAACTCTCAGGTTGTGGGTTACAGCCAAGTGTTCTGCCCGGGCTGGGAGCACACACTGCTCACTTCACTCCCTATGTACAAAATTTGTCCTTAGAGGCTAATTTGCATAGGGTCTATAGTACAGGAGACTTTACTTTGCATTTGCAAAGCCCTGCCCTGGCTCACAGATGACTAACAGAAGACAGACAGAAGGAAGCCAACATTTCCACTCTTCCCTCCACGCACTCATTTCTGTTCTTTACAGCCAACACCTCAATCGAGCTGCAAACCCAATCTGCTAGGCTAGCACATCTATAATGAGAGAAACATAAGAAACAGCTAAAATCTGGGCAGACTACACATCAGACCATTTTTTACATTTATCCATCTGTGTGTAAAGTAATATTAGCAAAACTGGTGTTTTTTTAAAAGCAATTGCCTAATATATTTATGTGCAAAAAAGGATAGATGTGGTATGATCAGCTATTGCAAATAATTCTGGTGTGCTCCCAAAGAAAGAATTTCAATTTAAATTATTTATTCAACATTCCATACTAAATCATATAATAAAATACGATTTCTACACAGAAAATAGATTTATTGCATACAGATGTGCTAAAATCAAAACATCTGCACACAAAAAATCATCAATACCACAATATTTTATCTACTTTGTGCAGATAAAGCAACCAACTAATTGCTTTCTGAAAAATTCAGAGCAGAAATTTAGTGCACCAAATATTTATGGGTTAAAAAGAAATGTAGTAATTACAGAATCCTGTATCACTTCCATTTGTACATAGTATATTGGGTGTAGGCACATGCCATCAGACCTCAAGTAATGCTTTGTAGATTGATGAAGTCTGACTCAAACAATATGTCACAACAGGAGCCTGACAACTGAAAGCATGCTTAATGCAAACTTGCAAAGTCTTCCAAAAGAATGCTAGATTTTTAGCCACTTAATGATTTGAGCAGTAGGCTCTTTTTACTGCTACTGAAATGAAATACTTTAGTAAAGCTCTTGTCATTTATAGATGTCCTTCTATATCAAAATCATGCACCACTTTTGGTTCGTTTACAAAATCGGATGAAACAGAGCTGGATCTTTTACTTTTTCCTAACTGGCTGCAATTAGTAGATAGATGTTATTGAACAGGACTATTGAATATGCTCCCCCCAGTCTAATCTCTTTTGCAGTGTTTTGAGTCAAACCGTAACCCAACGACCTTAGCAAACATCTTCATTTATTATTTTTGATCGAAAGGTTCATAACATCTTGCAATGTGTGTGCTTTTTGTTTCTGTCTGGCTACTAGACACTGAAGTAATTTGGGACATTTCTTAAAATGTCTTCAGCTACTCTTCAGTGTGATGTTAATTCTGAATTTATGCTTCCACGGAGCACTATGTGTAACGCTGGAACAACGCTTTAGTGTTTAGTACTTTATCCGCATATGAAATTGTTGGCTGTAAAAAATTCAAGCAATATAGAGAGTGGTTGAGTTGTGTTGAAAGAAACATCTTACAAAGGTAAAAAAATTGACTGAATTTGGGAAAAAGTATTCTTGCTCATTTTAAAATATAGATTTAAAGAGCAAGGATAGGGGTGGAGAAATCTGATTATCAAATATAATTTTAAGTCTTCTTTCCTTTAGAAACAAAGTATCTGTGAGGATAGGTTTTGTACTGTGGGAAGAGATTTTAAAATTAAAGAATTGTGCTACATTTTATCCTAAGATGTTTTCTTAAATATTTGATGGATGCAGGTGCCTGACTCTACAGCTTACATGACACATCTGATCTTCTCAGATAACAATACCACCATCCTCATTTTTATTTAATAAATCCTCTGTCAAAAAAAAAAAAAAAACAACAAAAAAAACAAAAAACCAGGAATGGTTTCTAAGTAGAGTGTGTATGATTTGAAGGAATAGGCAAATCATGACACTTGGGCAGCTGTTGCTGTTCCTAAACAAGACACTACACCAAAGCTGCAGCTGTCTGTAAGAGGGATGGATACAAAGGGACTCACATTTGGTTTATGATCAATGTAGAAAAGACAATGGAAAAGAAGTGAATATACCAGGCACATCTGTTGTGTAACACCAGCCTGGAAATCAGTCTCACTGGACAAATTTCCCTGAGGAATATTTCACCTAGGCAAAGGAAGGGGTGAGGAGAGCTGTTTCTTTTCCACTGTATTTATGGAATGTATTGCCTTTCAAGCCATTTAAAGGGGAGGTGGCCTTTCACATTGGGTATGGGAACTGTAATTGCAACAACCCAAATTATCAACTCTTTAGCTATACTTTCTCCACGTGTTGATAAAAAAAGTGCCTTTTAAAAGAGCCTCATACCAGAAACTGTTAATTTGTCAGCTGTGCATTATCTGAGGCAGCTTCTACATGCCTCTCCAAGCCTTTGAAAGTTCATGGCACATCTGCCCCCCCGTAACAGCATTTACAGATGTTCTTTTCCTGGCATTTGTAAGGTGCCTGGACTTACACTATTAGCACAGCAAGCTCTTTGAAATCTTGCCTGACCTCTATATAAGAGCTCATATAAAAGAAAAATTAATATTTTCTTTCCTCCTTATTAAGAATCAAATGAATATATAAATACATTAGTATGAAAAATGTATGTCAAATGCTCCTAAATTAGGAAATTGAGTAAAAAGCAACATCAGTGCTTTATTGTACCTAATTCAATAAACTCAATAGCTAAAGAAACTTGTGATTTTATTTTTTTGTGTGGAATCGTAAATGCCTTGATATTTCCAAATGAGACACTTTGCCAATGTTGCTGGGAATTAATAGTACTTTTTTAGTTTGGGAACCAGCTTTTATAGCAGCTGAAATCAGCTGACAATTTGAAAGAAGGAAAAAAGATAAAGTATAGTTTCCAGGTCTGCTTGGGAATGCAATGTTCACTTGAGAACGGTGGAACAAGTGCTTCACCACAGGTGAGCTGGAGAAGGTTAACAGAAAATGGCTATAAACTGGTCATCAGTGGCTTATTCAGGCTTTAAAAGCACAGACCCAGGGAAACATCTTGATTTGGGGATATAAACTGCCAACGTTAGGACTAAGGATGGCAAAAGAGTGAAAAAAATCTTTTCCAAGGTGTCTCCTGGAGCCTTGCTGTGTTCCAGCTTTTTCTTTTTGAAAACTCAACGCCTCTCCTCCATGGCAGTCTCTCCCTTCGAGGAGAGGTTTCTGCTCTGCAGTGCTGCCCATGCACACAATCCACACCCGTGTTTGTAGCGGGTATGGGCTGTACTGCTGAAAAGACTCGAGTTACCTTTTCCTTTCCTTTCCTCTTGCCCATAGTTGCAGTTGGTGAGAAGGGTTTGATGATAGGACACAAATCCTTAGATAGCTGGGCTGTGGGTTTGAGCAAACCTTGAGGAAGCTCTGGGAGACCTTTGTCTCACTTCTTTGGAAAACCATTCTCCATGCTGACACTCGTGCTCAACTCTTATAACCCAACTTAAAACCCATTCCAGGATCTAAGACTGGGGATTCTGAATAGCCCCATTCTTTAGTATGAATTTTAAGGAAGCGCTAACAAAATTTGGCTACCATCAGATTCCAAGAACCCCAGCCATATCTCCTGGCTGTAAAGCTGTTCTGTTGAAAACTGTGAAAAAATATGAAGTCTTTTCATTTATCATTATTATTTATGGAACTGAACAAAAATCATCTTTCAGTCACAGACTCTGTTACCCATTTTACCTGTGCGTAGAGCTACACACACATCTACATGTGAAGAAAAACTGCTAAAATAGGTGTAAGAATGTAAATACTTTTGCAATAAAGACAGTAAATGTCAGCAAGCCCTACCTTAAACGAAATAAACTGCCAGATTAAAACATTCAACATGGGGCTGCAGATCAACTCCTCTTTTTTTTTGCTGTGTTCCAGGAATCTTTCCCTAGCAGCCCAGCACATTCCTTCCTGGCTTTTTTTTCCCTGTCCATATTCTCAAATTGGACTATGTCTTGCCAATGGAAATGTAAAGACAATGATTTTATTGAATGTTGTTGACTAGCATTCGAAAAATATTTTTCTTTAAAACTCCTCTAGCTTCTATTTCAAGTCTTTTTTATGACTCCCACATTTCAATCATTTTAGGAAAATGGATGGAGGTAAAATAAGAAAAACATAAGAAATTGCTAAGTTCAGCAACGCAATTAACGCGGCCATCATTGGCAGTCTGAAAGAAGACAATCAATGGCTGGAAGGTGACCTGGCTTCAGAGTTTTCTGCCATAGCAATCAATATTATCCTTACTGCAGACAGACTACTCTAGATATGTGAGGTTTCATCTCAATGGTTTTTATTCTTGTATAAATACTTTAAATAAATAGCACAAGAAGAACACCTAGGGCTACTTTCAATTACATCCCTATCATGCAAAGGTGAAAGCAGTTCCACTTGGCAGAATTTGCCCTTCTGTCCAAAGGAAAATGGAACTTGATGAAGTGTTATTTACACACTGTGCAAGTTTACATTCTGCTGTTCTCACATTATCAGAAACCATTTCTAATTGGAGAGAATCTAGTAAACAGGCAATTTCTTATGATTTCTTTTGTTTCCAACTGAAACTTCATGGACCACTGATTCTAATTACTTGCTATTTTAATAACGACAAAAACAGTCCCAAAGCAAGTACCATTTTTCCAGGACATGTTTGGGTTTTTTTTTCTTTCAGAAAATACTTTCTCATTCCCTTAGAGATGATCTGATAAATGTAAAAAAAAAAATCATAAAGAAAGCTTTATCCTCAACCACTTTTTTTTTAATCTGATATGTAAACACATTGCAAAATAAGTGGGAAGTTGTTCTGAGTTACAGAATTATACGAAACTATTGATGAACAATTGGCTTGGTTTGTTGTTGACTAGTAATATTACTTAAGTTTGGACGAATTTATTCAGGACTAACTACCAAAAGCATGCCCATGAGCCCCCAGGGACAGAAATACATTTTATAATCAAATTACTGTGTGCTTCTGGCCCTTAATTCAGCAATCTACACCAGTACACACTCACATCCTCACACAAGGCTATATGTAAGCACATGCTTAAGGACAAGTGCATCATTAAATTTTTTTGTATCTGGGATAAGAAGAGCAAAATAAGTAATTTGGATACATGATATCTTTAGGAGAAGGACAGCAAATCTCATCCAAACTCAAAAAACCCCCTAGACAATAAACATCCAATACTAACCAAATGCCTGTTTCAAATTATGCCCCGATCCTGCACCAACCCTTTCAATCTCAGAGAGCTTTAGCAACAGAAGAAAGACAGAAAGAAGTTAAAAGCCAAACAGAATGGAAGTATATACTCAGTAGCATTATTTGTGCAACAGTAGTTCTTGTTATATTCCTTGGATAAAGGAAAAAAAGCAATAGTCAAATTGCTTTGTTAATGAAAAATTGTAAAGCATCTATTGAAAGCACAGAACAATTTTGCCTCTGATAAATAGGATTTTTTAAATTTTAATTTTCAAGGAGCTTGATCACCAAGCTTTCTTGCTGCTAGAGTCTATTAAAGAGCTTCAAAGTTTCTGAGCAAAGCACTTGTAACTGCCAATAAACACATACAAGAGTAATGCGGTTTTAAATGTACAGATGTAAGTTATCAAAAGTAAACTCATTTGATGTCAGTTCTAATATTCTCAACTTGATATACTTTTGATGTTTCTTGACTTAGGAAAAAGTGCTTCACTCAGAGGGCAGTCGGGCACTGGAACAGGCTCTGCAGGGCAGTGGTCACAGCCCCAAGCCTGACAGAGTTCAAGAAGAGTTTGGACAATGCTCTCGAGCACAGGGTGTGAGTCTTGGGGTATCCTGGGCAGGGCCAGGAGCTGGACTCGATGATCCTTGTGGGCCCCTTCCAACTCAGCATATTCTGTGATGCTGTGACTTGTATTCTTAGAAGTGATAACCTTTGACTCATGACACTCAACATGAAGAATGGCAACTACAGTTTCAGTTCATTTAAGTGTGTCAGTAGTCTTACCAACTTTGATTAAACTACTTACATGTTGAAAGTTGGGCAGATGCTTTAGTAATTAGCTGGATTGGGCGCAAAACCCAGTATGTGTCGTTAAATTTCCTCATGTTCCATTATATAGAAATCAAGGCATAAAAATTTTTAATGAACATCAGAGAACTGTGTCAGCATTGTTCTAGGAGAACTACAGATTTGTACAGTTTAGATATATTCTAATTTAAAGATTCCCACAATAGGGAATTAAAAAGACCTGAATTATAATTCTTTTAATGGCAGATCACTTGATAACGCTGCCATCTCAAGCAGTTCTATTTTTAAAATTCATGGTAGTGCAGACAAATACTTTTTGAAGGAAAAGAATTTAACATTATCTTTTTACTTTGTCTAATTAGCTGAATACTGTGTTTTTTCACCCTGCAGCTCTTAAAAAGCTGATCTAATTTCACAATGAACACTTAATGCCATTATATTTGGAAATAGTTGCATTTGCCAACTCTTGTGCAATCACCATTCACCCCACTGCACTCATCCCTTGCTTCTCTTTCCTACTTTCTGCCTAGATAAGCTCCTTTCATTAAAAAAACTGTTTTGCTGATTCAAAAAAAAAAAAAAGTTGGAAAAGTTTCTCTGTGGATGTATGCAGATATCCTCATACCAATACATATTAGCTCCTTTTCAAAGTTTGCCCTCCACATGTGCATTCCATCCTTTCCATCCTTGGAAGCTCTTCAACAGCACTGAAATTCAGACTCAGAGGAGGTTCCATGATCACTGTAGAGCACTAAACCATAGAATCACCCAGAATAGATGAAGTGGGAAGAGACCTCTGTAAATCATCTCATCCCCCCACCACTTGAACAGGGTCAGCTGAAGCAGGGTGCCCAGGACTGTGTCAAGTGGGCTTCTGAACATCTCTGAGGGTGAAGACTCCACAACCTCCCTGGGAAACTTGTCCCAATGTTCAATCATCCTTATGGTAAGATAGATCTTCTTTTTAAACCCAACTTATTTCAGTCTATGCCCCTTGTCTCCAGACTTTCCACTGGGCACTGCTGTGAAGACCCTGACTCTCCATCTCCTTTACTCCCTACGCCATCAGGTATTTGTTCACAATTATGAGGCCTCCCTGAGCCTTGTCTTCTCAAGACTGGAAAATCCCAGATCTCTCAGCCTCTCCTCGTACTACAAATGTTCCAAAACCCTTCATCAACTTTTCAACCTTTTTCTGGGCTTACTCCTACACACCCATCTCTCCTGTACTACAACTTCTGTGCCCACACCAGGCTCCATCGTGCAGATGTGGCCTCACCACTGCCGAGCAGAAGGGGAACACATGTCCTTACCACACTTGTGAAATAAGTTTGTCCTTCACAAAAGTCAGCAACCAGCTGGGTCCTGAACTGTGAGCACACATTTCCATCCAAGTGCAGCTCCACTAGCAGGCAGATGACTAACCTTAAATGCCTGTGACCTCTTCCCTTGAGGAGGGTACAGACACTTGACAGAGCTCAGCCAAAATAAAGAGGACTCATTTACACCCTTAACATGACTGGTCTGTGCCCATCCAGCCATGCTCCCCTAACATGAACTAAGCTCCCCGGCAGACCAACAAAGGCAGTAAAGCCTGGGAGTGGACAGGGAATGGAAATCCATACCCAGGAGCAGTAGCTTCTCTCAGTGAAGCAGATGGATTTTGAAGGGGAAGTCTCTCCACAGCTTAATTCATTCACAGCTTTGAGCAGGCTTTCTGAATAATGACAAATTTCACCTGATGATATGATATGTTCTCACTGCTCCAAAACTAGGAAAGCTGATTTTGGCAGCACTGGCAACGCTGCCGCGCATCTCTGAAAATACATCTGTAGTGACACGCACGGCTGGGACTGGCTGAGATGAAGTACTAATACAATTGATTAATCATGACAGCTATTGAGCATTTCACCAGTTGGGATGATAAATACATTACACAGTTAAAGGAGACATTGCCTCAACCTTTCTTTGACTCTATTACTGCAGAGGGAGAGCAGCTCTCAGCCGGAGAAAGGGGCCCTCAGCACCTATAAACTGCCCGAGACATGTCTGCATACATTTTAGACAAACAGTTCTTCGAAGCCAGGCAGTTGTTTTTTCTTCCATTTTCATTTTCCATTTGCTTGCTCAACCTCTGCAGCCCCTTTGTTTCCTGGTAATAGGTGAGATAGGCAAATAGAGGCTCCGGGCACTGGAACGAAAGGGCCTTTCATGTTGTCGGCACCTCAGAATGAGCGAGCAATGTAAGCCCTCTCTGCAGTTTACATACTGTAGTGGCCTGCTATAGAAACTATGTAATTTGGTTTGCTTTGTTATTTGATAAATGGCAAGGAAAGCTTTGTAGCAGGTTGACTGACCCTACTTGTAAGGTCATAGGCCAGCACTGGAGTGAGAGGACACAGCCGTCTGCATGGTCCCAGCATGCCTCGAGACTGCCTGGGAGAAAGCAGGCTTTATTAGAGGTACAAAGAGCTTGTGATGAAGAGCATCAGCTCTTAATCAGGAAAAAATACTGGGGGCGTTTTCAACGAAAAGATACTGAGAAGTCTTAACATGTAGCATAAGCACAATATAGAACAGTGAGGCATGTAAATAATACCACCTCTAAAAGCCTTCACTCTAGCCCATCATGGATTGTTCTTTTTTTGGCCCAAACATACACAGTTTTTCAGCCTGGACAGGCCTGTTCAGAACACGAGTTGTAAAACAGAGTAAAAAGTTTATATTTGAGAAAAATATATTTGAGAGAAAGTTGTGTTCATTCACTAGACTGTTATGTGTAGCAACGCCTGTGGAGGCATGAAGAAAAAGAGCATGGAGAAAATGCCAGTCAGCCTGTTCATGTCAGCTTTTACCTCCACGAGCCGCTTGTGACATTAATCTTTTAAGAGGAGACTATGCCCAGTATGGGCTCTGAACATGAGGCACTGCTGGACCCCAGCTGATTGAAACATATGGAGACAGAAGAGAAAAGGAATTTCGGTCAACAATTTCCATCCTTCCTATGTTCTCCCCCTGCTCCCACTCTCCTCACACACCTGTGAGATCACAAACTGGGATCTTCCTTTAACAGGTCTGAATTGGCTGATATATATTAACTAAGTTTGTAAGACAGCAAGGAGGCGTGCAGCACCCGTGTGCTGCAGCACAGCGAGCAGACTGGGTACAAGCAACATGAAACAGGACTGCCCACCTAGGATTACAGAAAGACTTTAAACTGGAGTACAATTAAAATTACAGGGCAAAATCCTGTATTTTTATGTATAGCAATTTTTCCCTGTGGAAGTATCTGTCTTGCTGTAGTTCAAAGCTCTGTATTTCATGTGTACAGTTACATCTGTCCTGCCTCTGAGAACACACTGACACCATCGAGGACCTGACCCTAAAGATATTCCATGGAGATAGCTCATGAACGGGAGTAGCTACCGAATTAGAAAAATTTGGCTCTCCACTGCAGAATATACAGGGTAGAAAGTCAGTTGTAATTTTATTAAATGACTTCTGATAGATAATTAAACTAATATTCTGAGATGAGTACAGATTCTTGATTTGTGTCATCATTCAAAGCACGGCAAATCCAAAGTCCCTCTATAAAGAAGAGTGGAAAGTTTCCAGAGAGAGCATAGCAGCTGGAGAGACCTTGGGCAACAACAGCACCAACCAGCAGAGGAGACACTGAGCACATGCAGCTCCAGCTCAAGGAGCGAGCTCAGCACTCAAGAGGAACCTGTTGCCAAATGACAGATGTGTGCACAGAAATAAAATCTAGTGTGTGGGCAGTCTGCACATTAAAGCTGGAATTTAGACCTACCACTTTCATAGCAGATATGAGGCAGATGACACTTAAGACAAACTGAGATTCCTCTTCTGAATTATTTGGCTTGCTTCTTATTTATTTTGCTTTATTCTGTACCAGCTCAATTTTGTGAGTCAGGGAGAAGCATGAAGGGGAAATTCCTTGCTAATCGCTCGGTCAGAGCTGGGCTACAGAGAGAGTCTTACTGTGAATCTCTGAAAACACAGAACAAGGGCTGAATTAGCCCAGGAAAACTCACCTGGAAGCAAGCTGTTACAAAGGGGGCATCAAGGTTTGACAGGCAAGGGATGAGACTTAATTAAAGCTAGAGGCGGGAAGAGAAGAAGAAATTAAATGCTATTTGGGAACACATGAAACAGAAATAACTCAAAATATGAAATATTTATAATTTGTAGCTGTGAGGGGTTATTTGGAAATATTTTATTGCTCTTTTTCTGTCCCCAGTGTTTTTTCTAGGAAGGGAGGAAAAGTAGAATACTTCGAAGGATGTGAACCAGGAACTGGATAAAAACTTGGTGTGTGTGCGTGTGTGTGTGTGTTATTCATGTACTTCTGGTCTTCTTTCATTCTTGAACGCGTTCCATCTGAGACTTGGATCTTACTCAGGTTGAAAAGCCAAAACACACAGATTTAAAAGTGATGGGGCTATTCTCACTTCAAGTGCCAGTAAACTCATTATTAGGACACTGGATTTGGAGTAACAGAGTTCTCTCCTCTCTTGCTTGGATAGCCCTCCTGTGTTGGGCTGCAGGAGGGGATGTGTTACCACCTGTAGGAGGTGTGGAGGCATCCTTATGCCCTCTTCAGGGGTCAGCCTCCTCACATCATAGCTGAGCTGTGATATCCTTTGAAAAGATGCAGTATACATGCATATAACCCCTCCTTTAGTTACTAGGGAAAAGGAATTCAGCCCGTTCCTAGCCTCTCCAAGGTGTCAGGCTTACTGGATTATTGAATTTCCTGGTTCTTTTGAGCATGCTTTCAAAATAGGTACTGGCTAGTCTTTAAGTACATGGATGTATGGATTCCCTTTATTAAGCAATACTCATTGTAGTATCTGGGTTCTGTTGATGTCAACACTACCATCCTCCCTTTAATCATTGTCATAGAAAATTCTGAAAAAGTAAAATCAGCCTGGACTTTGTTCCCTTTTCTCCAATGCTAACTTAGTTACACTTAAATTATTTTGTAATTTTTTCCATAACCAGGTAGGCTACAGATTTTTGTGCGTATTTTAAATGAGATCTTAAAGCTGGAGTCCAACAAACCTCATCTATAACAAGACATAGGGAAAGTCATAAGTTGACAAAAAAAGAATCTTCATCCTAAAAGCTCATGGTAAATGTTGAGTAATCACTGCAACATTCCACTTCAGTAAATAGTATTATCTTCACATAGTGGGAAGGGCTAAATCCAGAAAGAGATGTGAGTACTACCGAGCCAAGCACTGCTGTCCTCAATTCCTGCTAACTGCAGCCAGCCTGGAATTTCACTCCCTTGCAATGCTCTGCAGAGCTGAGTCCAACATAAATTCAAACCTGAACAAGTCATCAAACTGCTGTGTAACTTCACACGGTGACACATTTGCTAAGGTGTTTAAAGTTTCTCTTCTATTAAATACCGTAATTATTCATGCCAACCTGATTATTCACATAAATCAACCCTCCGTTTAAGCTTTCCTTCCCTTGAGAACACTAAACACTCTTACGTGACCGTATCTTTAACTTAAATAAAGAATTGCAAATGCCTGTCTTCCCAAGGAAATGCTGTACAGATCCAGCACAGCCAGGGAACTACATTAACAGGATCCTGATAAAAGAGAGCAGCTCAAAGCAATACAGATAGGACAAAACGAGAAGGTAGTTGAGAGTCCCCTGTCCCTTCTCAAACATCCTAAAAATTCTAAAGTGCATATAAAAAAGAAAATTCCCTTCATCACCCTCAAGGTGAACACTTTCAGCATTTTGGTATGGGAGTACCATACAAGTAAGGTCTCCAGCCAAGGATTTGAGGAATAAGGTAGTGCTGTAGGACTTTTCTTAACTGCTCACAGCTTCAGTCAGCAGAAAAGAGAAACCTAAAAGACAATAAAATTATGAACATAGCCTACAACATTTTTGTGATGGAGACTGCTACTACTGTGCTCCAGAGAGCTGAGTCCCTCTATATCCATCAAAATATGTGCACATGCAGTTCCATCAGGGGTAAAAGCAAAGCCGGGTGTGCAGAGCTAGAAGACACATCTGGGTGCGTGCAGGTGGCTGGGTTCAACACTGCTGAGCACAGGTATCCACCCAGGGCTGCACCCTCTGCACCCCGAACCAGACCAGCACAGAGGTGCTCCAGCCTGAAAGGAAGAAATTTCCTGCTTATTCCCCCCAGGCTGCTTACAGATGGTCTCGAAGCCTTGGGTTCACCTCCACTGAGCCCACTGGCTGCTCCTTCATCTGCTCTGTCAGAGCCATTGACTTAGGAAAATAAAAATAAATTAAAGCAGATAATCCTGACAAAGTACAACTGAGAAATGTGCACCCTTGTGCCAGGAGATATGACAGACAGTGACCTTTATTAAGGCAAGTGTGTGTGCGAGGTTCCTGATCCTCCTAACCCCACTCAGCTCACACAGGATGGCACAGCTGGCTCAGCCCAGCTGTGTCCCCCAACTCCACAGCTTGGCTGTTTCCATCTTCCTCTGCCAAGTGTGTCTGGTCAGTTATATCCTCACTGGAATATCTCACTGACTGGAACAGGTTATGCACCCACTCATAAATAATCCCTTTAAATACAGATAAATAGTCTTTGCAGGAATAAAAAGAAGTAAGTAATATAAACTGTAACATGAGTTCTGGTTTTGTCATTTCCCATGTTGAACACTAGGCCAGCATTGAACAATTATGCAAACTTTTCAAGAGAGCAGTTCATAAGCCAGTTCTTTCACCAGGTGTCAATACCAGAGCCAAATAAAATCTTTACACATTATATTGATCTGCATCTATCACATCTTGATCAAAGTTTCCTGCCTTCTGTTAAGGTGCTAACGATTTCCTAAGCAAAATCAAACGCAGCTACTCAACTGTCTCAACAAGTTAGATGAAGTCACTTTAATTGCTGACCTTGATGTATCTTTTCTCGCATACTAATTTCAGCTAAGTGAGATGGTGCACACACATTAAATGATGAAGCAAGGCAATAGCAGAGCCAGCTGCAGGTAACTCTGTAAAACTCTCACTCATTTGTAAGTCTCAGTTTTAGGGACTTCCTTTCTGTCTCTGTTCAGATAGACCTGTTGCTCCAGAACTCATTTTCAAAGCCCAAATAATTAAAAATATCCCAATGACAGTCACAATACTGCTAACAAATAAAATTCACTCTATTTTTTCATACAATGACACAATTATTATCTGTTGCTCCTGCCTAGTCACCTTTCACTCAGATCAAAAAGGGAAATCTGAGGAACAAAGTCAAAATTTATAGGTTTAAAGTGCCTTTTTAAAACAGCTGTGGCACATGCTTGCCCTGAGATTTCCCAGCGCCTCTTCTCAGCAGCATCTCAGCTGACATGGCTCTATCTTTGCCTCTTTAAAATTCCATATGGAGAAGCTCGTGTTTTCTCTCTGCGCTTGCAATGTGATGAAAGGGGAAAAATTAAAGGGAATGGGATCCTTATAGTAACATATTTGTATTGCTATTGTTAAACTGTGTCGAGAGCTTCGAACTTTCCATAGAAAAATTTGTACTGGGAGGAAATCTGGAAAGAAAGGGCTTGGCCCCAGAGGGAATTTCATAAAATACCAAATTAAGACATGTCAATTGGGTTCTTAAATTACGCAAAGGCAAAGCAAATAACATACATCAGTGGCTTGAAGTGCTCTTTTGTAATCAAGTGATTTGTGTTTCAAACCTGAAATTTGACAAGTAATTAATTCCTTCAGCAGATTTATTTTGTACGTTTTTTTTGCATTTTTAGAAAAAGATAGATTGCATCATAATGTAGTAGAATATAAATTATTATGCCACACGTTTTTTAGTCTGTCTGAATTTCTTTTTGTTTCACACTGTAGAATATATGAGTGTTCTCAGAAAGTCTTTCTCCAATTTTACAATTTGCGTCTTGCAAATTTTATCTCTGACACGTTTGCTTAATATTTGGATGACTGCCATTGTGTGCACAAATTAGGCCGCCTCTTTTGAAGTGCCAAGCCCCTTATCCATTACATTTCCCATTGCTTTCAACAACCATTCAAGCTGGAACGTAAGGGTCCTTCCCTGCACTGGGCAGGACAGGGCCATTGGGTCACATGTGCATTTCAAGGGGTTGAACATCCAAAGTCTCGCTTGGTTCTCACAAATACTACTCGTGAATTTGCATGCCAGGGTTTGTACACGTGAAGATTTCCCACAAAAGTGTGATTTAAAGAATGGTTTTCAACTCCAGTGGGAGAAGTTTAGTGCTCAATACAAATCAGAAATACTAGAATAGATTTTAAGCAGAGTGGATCAGCAGCTGGTGGCTTCTGAAAACACGGGGAAGTCTTTTCCAATAGGCACGTACAAGCAGTTATCATCTGGCACATACTCTTAATTCACTTTCCACCTTTTCAATTCCATGCTTGAGTCACCATGTTTTGCACCAGCATTGCACAACCTAAAAGTACACACAGCACCTTTGTCACGGCGCAGGTGAGTAAGAGATTGGTCATCTGCAAACTGCAGGTTCCATTGCGCAAATCGCGCCGCAGAGGATGCGTGTGGGATGCTGTTCCAATGCACACAGCCACCTTTGGGAAAGCTGAAATGCACACCGTATTACAACACCCATTTTTGCTGTGCTGTCATTTGACACTTCCAACAGATTGATGCCGAAGATTGCCCCTGTTCTGCAAGTCCCCATCTGCCAGGCTGCAGTACGGCCCCGGCTGTTTCTGCAGTCTGAGGCTGGCAGGGAGCACTTCCCAGGGCAAGAACGGTTTTGCCCAGACGTCCCTCAGTAGCAGAGATGGAGAAGACCGGGACGGAGGACTCTACTGGCCACAGAAAACACACAGGCACACCTCAGCGGCGAGGTGGACAATTATTCAATTGTGCCTGTGAAAAGCCTGCTGCAGAGCCCCCTTTCTGGTCTCAGGCTCCTCTTCTCCAGGTGCAAATAGCTGATGCCGGGGACAGAGAGACCATTGCCAAGACAGATGTGTGATCAGAGATCACTGAGAACTCCACAAAGTTCTCATACACGCAGTGATATACGGGGGGCAGGATAGGGGAAAACAAAACCATTTTCTAAGGCCTAGGACTCTAAAATTTCATTTTCTTCAGCCATATTGTTATTCTTATTATGAAAATTATATAAAACTATTAGCATGAGTCTGACCTTGTCAAACTTCCCATCAATGCACAATACTTCTTTTCAGTGGAAGGAACACATCCCTGCCTCAAACAATGAGCGTAAGAGCTCTTTCAAAGAGAACAGAAGGAGGTATCTTTTTATATACTACAGGCCGAATAAATTCCCTCACTGAAGGGTGTAAAAGTTTCCTAGAGATAAATGAATATGTAGTGTTTTATTTTAAAATTACTTGCTATTCTGTCATATAATCTCAAAATCCTGAACCTTCATCATTAGAGTGAAACAAGCTATATCTTTTTCCCTCCCTTTTTGTATATACTGTAGCCAGTGTTGTTACCATGCAAAAGGTAAATGTTTGTATTTCCCTCTATTCCATGACACTATTCCATCGAGCTGTAACAACACAAGTGTCTGCATTCTCCAGGTTTGACTGAATGCATCAATTGTTATTCGTGTTCATGAGAGGCTTCATGTTTGAGGTTGAGAAATATTTCTACTGTAAACATCAGAACAAGGAGCACAAATTCAGCTTTCATTTCTCTCCATAGTGATCTTTGCATACAACTTATGACACAAAGGTGAGTCAATATGTAACGCAGCAGCAACAAAATATCTCAATAGAAAGAAATTCCATTTTGCTAATACTTCAGTTGCCTCTTTAAACAAAAGATTTGCTGCTGTGCCTGTGAATGGCCAGTTCAGTTGTAAGGCTCACAATGTAACTGAACTGTCCTGAAGAAATACGGTCATGAAATGTCTTCTTGATAAACTTGTCTGAATAAAAGTGACCAAGAAGACTTCCATTTCAAATCTGTAAACCCTTACAGGCATGTGGATGTAAGTATTATGGAGTAGAAAGTTGTACCTGCAGCTAGTGCAGCTCTGAGACAAAAGCCAGCATGACTTGTCTACCTAATGTGCTTGGGTTTTTTCCTCTGTGAAAAGGGGCTTGGTTATTCATTAGGCCATTGACTTCAATTATGTGCTACTGAACAATCATATGCATAGGTCACTCCTAAAAATTTCATATGTGCACAATATTTTCTTTTTTGTATAGATATTGTGCATATTAAAGCTTCATCAACAACCACATAGCAAGTTCTCCTTACTATCTTCTCAAGATACTTGTTCTCAAAATCTGATTTCCACTCTGATAAAGTACACACTATTCCCACTTCTACCCACTCTTACCAACACACCCATCTCAGTGCCATGCATAGCCAAAAGCCACTGAAATTCCACCTGAAATCCTTAATGAAGCTCTTCATCTCACAGATACCAGGATGCTCTCTTAAAATAAGCGATCATTGGCTTAAAATAATATTCGTGTAGGAGACTCAGCAATTCATTTTTCTACTTGTGTGTTAAATTACTGCATCATGCAGTTATAACAATAAAAAAGTCTGAGTTCCCTTTATCAGCCATACGTCTAAATCACTGTAAGTTTTGCTATTAAAGAGTCTCCCTAGGTACACTGCTCTGTCACAGATCTGAACTCAAAAATCATTTATTTAACATCTGTTTCACAATAATTTCTTAAAGATTTACTTCCTTTAAACACAACTGGGACACTTGATCCTCCCTTGTTTCAATCTGCAATATCCTTAAAAAAAACAGTAAAAGATGTTATGAATACAAAACCAAAGCTGACACCAATAAATTTCAGTGACTCATTTCTCTTGCATTATTCCTGCTTGGCTGCTCCTAGAAGGAGATGAACTGTAGAGACACTCAGAGGCAATTTAGTGGTATTACAGAAGGACCCATGCAGTCTGGATTGAAAAGATCCTCTCAAAATCACAGGAAATTTTTTTTTTTTTTTTGGAGGGGGTGTATAGTAAGTACAATTTCTCAAGTAAGAAAGTCCAGGTCACTGGTGGAGCTATGCTTGGAGTGGAGCATGCACCAGTGCCTGGCACACTCTGTCTTGAGAGCAGGTAAAGCATAAATACAATCGCTCTACCTGGTTACTTCAGGATAAAAAGTTGCTTTTCTTTCACACAGGAGGTTATCTTTGCCAAATTCATTGAGGGGAGACAAATTCATTGTCTCCATAAAACTAATAATATATTAAAAGTATGAACATTTTCCAGATGTTAGAAGTTTTTATTTCAGGCTACAATGGCGCTGCCATAGACTCATCCTCTTTTTTCCACCTGGAAATTTTGCCTGGGCTGAATGTAAACACTCTGGACATTGTTCCAGGATTTCTGGCAACCCAGACATAACTAACTACTTCCAGGCTGATGGACATCCAGAAATGCCAAATCCATGGCTCCTGAGCAAGTATGGATCGAGTGCCCAGCACAGGTGTCCACCATCGAGTGCATGGGGCACTGCTGGAGGTCTCATGCACCATGGGCTTGCTGCAAATGCACGGACCATCCGTGCTGCACATGAGCACACATTTCACTCCAGAAAACCCTGCACAGAAACAGGACCACCTGAGCTTGCTGCTGCCCTCTCCCTGCGTCAGCAGGCCTGCTCCAGGTTACAGCTGCCTTCCCATCCCTACCCAGGCTGTACCAGTCCTCGCTGAGCCTGGAGGGCTGGGCTGCTCTGCCATCACCTTCGCCAAAGCTCAGCCCCCAGAGCAGGCACCTTCCCTGAACAGCCACACCAGGCTACGTTTGCAAACAAAGAGATTAAGCTGATACTGCAAATGTTAACATTTTATCAAGGGTCTTGCAATATTTGTTGTTCTTGTACTTGAACTTCTGGAGCTGGAGAATTGCTTGAGGATTGTAACTTTTCATTTAAGGAAAAAATATTTTCAGATTAGAATTCTGCAGCTGAAAAAGTGTAAATTATCTGACAATCTGACTGGAGACCGTTGCTTGTCCAAACACATAGAAAAAGAGCTCGCAAATGTGACCTTAGAGACTTGAAAAGCATAGGTATATAAAAAAATTTATATTTTGCTCCTTGTTAATAATTTTTAAGCCACTCATAAAACCATCAATAACTTTGAAAGTCCATATCCTGCTGCTAAATAGCAATTTCATTTAGATGAAAGTTTAATTTAAATATTATATTTAATTTTTTTTTTTTTTGGAGGGGGCAGGGGGGTGTCTCTGAAGTGTTAATAATAATTGATGCACAAAACATTTTCCTAGATGGAGACGCTGGGAAATCATCACAACTGCTTGTGCTGAGATGTTTGTCACAGTGAGTGCCTGAGGTCCACTCCCAAAAGCCTGGAGGGTCCGTTCCAGCTGGTTGCTGAGTTGCCTCTGTGCCAGCCTACTGCAGTGCTTCAGATGGAGGTGCTTTGGATCAAAACAGCATGCTCAGAGATCATGGACTCTCATAATTTGTGTCAAGGATCAAGGAGAGAGAACGGGGCAGGGGGGGAAATAATGGTGGTTTTCTCAGTCCTGTAGATTCATGCAAACATTTCTCAGAGATGACAACTATATTTTCAGTTTTGTCCTTAATAGCAATGTTTGTGAGAAGAGTTGGATTTTTTTAAGTGAAATAACTAGAAGTCTAGAAATTTTACATTAATTTAAGTTAATCTGAAAATCTAGGAACAAACATTTTCAGAATTTATAAAGATAAGCCTCATAGGTGCCTTAAAAAATATTCCAGATGTATCAGTTTATAGATTTGTTTCTCTTTTTCCAATAGTACAATTCAGAAGAAACTCACTGAAGTCAGTGGCGATACATCAGCATGAGAATGGAATGAGTAGATGGAAAATCCATCACAACTGGAGTAAGGAATTAAATCTGGTCTTTCCTTCCTCCACCACAATGCAGTCACAGGGCTCCAGCCAAGTTAAGGTGCTTAAGAAGGGAAATGAGACTCACTGTATAATGAAAGAGGTCTCGGGGGATGCTGCACATGTCACTGAAATCCTGTTTCATTGATGGCAGTGAGTGCTGCTGCTGCAGGAGGGCTCTGCCTCACCCAGCAGCTCTGCCCCATGCAATGCCTGCCATGAAGCTGCACTGCTGCATCCTAACAAGAGCTCCACAGCACTGAGATATTATGCTTGGTGTCTCTACACAAGAACAGGAAACTGAAATCTTTTCAGCCATCTCAAATGCCATCATGACTTTATGAATCCTATTTTCAGGGTGACTCACAGCTTCCCAAGACATCTAACCTCAAAGAAGCTGGGCAGACCCAGTGACCCTCTCTCTGCATTATATATATATACATATATCCCTGGAGTTACTGTGCCATGCTGCTTCACACAAAAACCTGATGAAAAACACGAAGTGTTCAACCAGCTAGTGAGCAGCCAGACTGTGGTCCTGTACACAGCTGTAACCCCCTGGACAGAGCCCTGATTAGCTGTGCCAGGAGGGATTGCAGGATTGAAGCCTCTGACTGGACTTAAATTACAATGAGTCGTCTTAGTTGTTTTGGTACCCAAAGAGCCATCACTTCCCTATAGAATCAGCTCCTTAAATCTCCAAAGCCAAAACTGAACTCGGCAGAGAAGCTGGGGCAGGGGCTGTAGGTGGCATTCTTCCTGCCCCATGTTTGCCAGCTGTCCTGCAGCTTGTCCCCCCTTTCCTGTCCCTGAAAATGCTGTGCCTTTGTCACCAGACCCTTGTGTGTAAACCCCCGTACCCCAAACGCACCTCATCAACCATGCAACACTAAGCGCTCCCCAAAAATTCCTCACCCACAGAACACAGCTGACCTTCAGAAGAACAAGGTAGGAGAGGTCTCCATCAAATTCCTTCTCAAACTTCTTTGCTGTTGCACCGATACAGAGTGTGACAACTCCTGGGTAGCTCAGATGTGCTAAAACCTCTGCTTGTCGCTCTGGCCCTCAGTGTTGTTTGTGTATTTCTGTTTTCCTGGCTCACAGGACTGACCTGCCTATCAGCTGGGCTTGTACAGCACAATGATGCTCTTGAGCCCAGTGAAGCATTTGAGTCTGTAACTACAGCTCCTCAACACCAGAATGCTGTAAATAAGACATGATGATTTCTCTACCCCTTTTGTCAAAGAATCACTAAATATCATTCCTTCATTTTAAGAGAAGAAAGTGATCTTCATTTGAGGACATTATTGTCTTACTTACGAGCATCCAAATTTGGTATATTTCTCAAAAAAAGTTCGACAGTGGATTCCCCCACAAATGTGAGTGTACACACATTTTTGACTCCATGTAGTCATCCTTTTTTTGCTGGCAATGAATGGTTTTAAACACTTGACAGCACAGGCAGCAGTACCTCCTGTGTGCTGCAAGAGGAATTACATTTTCCACTGACTGTCCATAGCAAGTGGGTCTCTAACTTCTCACTCCAATGGGAATCTGTAGCACAAGGCCCCTAACGTGCTGCCCACTGCCTTTTTCTTGCTTATCAGCAACCAGGACTGTTACACCAAGGTTCTGAAGGTTCTGGTAGCAGCAATGCTGTGCATTCCCACAGCTTTTCTCAGCAGCCCTGGCCCTCCAAGGCTGGCAGGGGAGGTGGGGGCTGGCTGGATAGGGGAGAGCTGTGTGAGTTCTGGAACATCTCATCTGAATGTATCAAGGTTGCTGCTTGTATTTCAGACCTGAAAAGTGGGCTTGCATGCCCATTTTTTATCTGTTTCTCCATAACTATGTCTAATATAACTCTAATGTCTATAACGCCTATAACTAATAAGAGATACTGAATCTTCCCTAAATATCTTGCCTCACTTTTATTCTAAGACTATCATGACTACACCACCACTACTAATACGAGCCCTTTACAATCACTAATGGATTAATCTTCACAGCACTGTTGTAGAGATAGAAGACAAAAGCACAGAGATAAAGCAAATCGCTATTTAGGTCAGAGACACAGTAAAAAATGGAAAAAAACACCCCAGAATTTCCTTGACGTTCATATGTCTGCATTGCAGCTCAGGCTTTTTGCTATGACTTCTGGTTTAAATTTCTTCATAGATTTTTAATGTATCAGAACAGAAACATGTCAATATTATAAAAAACTTTTTATTTTCAATTGCATAGAATGCTAAACTTCCACAGAAAATCATATTACAATCCAAAAGAAGCCATTTTGGTCAGCATTTTCCATATAACAATTTTGGCAACACAGCTACCAAAGCAAAATATGATTTTGCTGAAGACTTGATTGTAGGAAATAATGACTTCTTCAGTAAAACCAACTTTGCAACAAGTCTATTTATAGGCAAGGAATTATTTGTTATTTTACTGGCATAAAGGTACTAAATAACCTGTGAGATTAGGAGCAGACAGGAATCTAGGGCATGGTCATTGAATTCACACTAAACCCCCAGCCTTCTCTAGGAGTGAGCTTCTGTGTGGTTGTTCTCATTTGTGAACAGGAAAAGGAGTCTGGATTTTCAGAATAACAATTTATCGGTAAACGGTCTAAACTGACTGACATGTATGTGCTTGAACACCAATGAGAAATATGTCCAAGCATGTATACTTGTGGAGACACAACTCAGTTAATGCTACTGTTCCGTGTTTTTTTGTTCCCAGTCAAGCATACGAAAAAAAAGAAATTTATTTATCTTAAAGCTATTGAAGCCCCCCCACTAGATCTGCTCTAGATTTCCAATTCCTTCACTTTTCTGTATCAGCTATCCTACACAGATGCTTCATTCTTCAATAGGAAAGGCAGAAAATTAAAATCAATAACTTCATTATGTTTACAGTGTTTTTCTTTTCACCTGAGTTTTCCCAGTCTTAATGTCTTACTATAACTTAAAAATCTCTGCTTGTTTTTACTGAAATATTCCATCCTTATTCCTTTCATGTAAAAGGTTAGGAATATAGCAATGAATGCCTTAATTTTTTATAGTGTGTATTCTGAAAGGACTAAAGTATAAATCTGTCTGCTTTCACAGAATGTCCAAGACAATAAAGTATAAGCATTTTTATAGCATCTTCTACTGTGTTGCAAAAACAACAATTTCTGCTTTAAAATGGAACAATTACCATTGATCTTTTAAATTCATATTCTTTTTCTGACAACAAAAATTCTTCCTGCACAGTTCTTTTTGGTTTTTGCATATACAAAAAATAAATAATTGACATTTTGTACTATGTGAACTTCATGTATTATTAATTTGATGGAAATGAACACATGATGGAGCACCTTCTTTATCTTTGTGATTGTTTTCACAGATATGTCAGTAACACTGATATTGAATTGTATGATGTGTCCTAGGGACTGTAACATTTCAACAAAATATCTCCAGAAATATATGTGCACCCACAATGTCATCTAACAAACTCACCTTTCATTAAAGTCATCTCCAGTAAATGTGAGCTTGCATTTGCAAGGCAAATCTAAAAAGCTATGAAAGGAAAGCTGAAGATAATCTCTAAGGCTCTATTTCTATATTAATAATTTTTTATTTCTCCTATAATTCTAATGAGACAATAAAAATAAAAATCCAGAGATTCAGCCTTGACGGTAACACAGAACTTTCTTCTTGGGAATATTTGGGTTCTTCATTAAATGATATACCATGTGCTATTTCTATCTCATCTAAAATTCTGGCATCTCCTGACAATGTATTCTTCCAGTGATATGCACATGTGTAATCACTCATTTACATTAATGGGATTATGGGTGTTTTGTATCTAGGAGAGAATACCTTTTTTAATTTTTTTTTTTCCCTAAGAGTGGTTGCTTACGATGCACTTGGCAACTGAGATGTATTATGGTTAATTCCTAAACAGGAATTAAGTCTCTACTGTACAACATGTCATACTTGCCTGAAAGCAAAAATGCTGCCTACTAAGCAATAGACACCCTAATTAAAGTTGCCCAGCATAAAATCAGCCCATTAGTTTAAACTAAAGAGAATAATGGAGGTGGTATTAGGATACCACAAAACATAACCTAGGGTCAAACAAAGATTACTTTGCTTTGGGTAATTTTTTTAAAAAAATGTATACATTTTCAACAAATTTTCAGCAGCTTTCACAAGCCAAATATAGATAATAAAATGCTTGTCAGTTTTTAAGGCTCTGCCGAAGCAAAAATGATACCAAACAGCAATAAACTAATTGTCAATCAGATGCTTTCGCAGGAACATTTTGCAATAATGAGATATAATAAATATTCATCAAGACATAGTCTATAAAGACACATAGGAGCATATTTTATGCCTGTGTGTAACAGATTATGCTGGACAGTTACAGCTGATTGTGGAATGGTAGCAGACTTACAAAGCTTCCTGACATATTTACAGTCTCTTTATCCCTTATACACAGTCTAGAAAATCTGAACACTTGTAAATGGTAGGGAAAGGAGGGAGTAAATATTGCGCATTTTCAGCCCAGTCCTCTTCACAAGGCATTCTTTAAGGAGGATGAGAAAAGGTCCAGAAAATAAGCGACTGTGGAATTCCCGTTTACAAACTTCGTTTCACCCATAATCACATCTTTAATGGTGCAATTTCAGACATTCCTGAATTAACTGTTTCAGATTTAAAATACCTTACAAACAGAAAAATAATATATTAAGTAATACTGCTGAGCAATAATAATGCAGTAATATTGCTGAATTATCACCTGCTAAAAATAAGTATTTTTGGGTTTTGGGTTTTTTAAAATATGATTTTGATCCTGACAATTAACCAAATAAACCAGTAAATTATCCAGGTTCATTAAAAACCCTTGTTTGGCACTTTAAGAAACACCCATGTGTTTCAAAACACAGGAACATCTTCCCAGAACAGCTGATAAAGGAAGCAGCTGGCAGAGAATCTGGTTTTGTTTCATGACACTATAAGCAGCACTTAAATTGTTTCTGCTGCATGTCTATCATATATAGATAGGAGATATTTATAGATTGGAGATATTTATCACTGGACTCAGGAAAATAAGCATTAGGTGGAGTCACAGACACTCCTCAAATTAAGACAAAGAGCCAAATCCTGCCCACACAGACCACAGCCCTTCCTGAAGCCCAGGTTTTTCAACAGACACCTCCCTGAGGTCATTCCCAGCAATATTTTCTTGGGTTCCACAAACTTAGCTCAAAATAAAAGTTTCAGCCCTTCCTTTTCTCTCCATCCTTGCCCGGGAGGACAGGCATTATGTCCCATGTAGTAAAGCTGGAGACAGTATAAGGGTTCCTACAGCCTCAGGCTTCTCCCTCTTTCCTCTATAGCCCACAGGGGCTACGGAGAATACACCTTCAGACAGAGTCTATCACAGAGGGGTGGAGGAAGGGAAGGATGATTTAGGGAGCCAGGCTCCCCCCTGTCTGCACCAAGGGCAACGCAGAGCTGCCTGGCCATGGCACATCCCAGCCCTTGATCAGCTCCCCTCACTCCTATAAACAACCTGAGAGCTTTGTTTTGTAATTCAGATTTGATTGCAGGAATTTATTAAAAAAGCTTATATTGTACCAAGGATTCCATCTCGGGCACACCTAATTATTTCATATGTATATGAATATTTAGCTGGTCTCTAAGCAAACAATCACTAGAAATGCTTCTACATCTGGCACTTTCCCTGGCTTTTATTTCTCGCCATTTAGAGAGCGTGACTGAGTATGTTCACATTATAGGCTCACGGTCCAGATTTATTCTGAATTTCTTCAATGAGATTCACTCCCAAAGACCAAACGTAAAGGGATCACACCAGTAAGGATATATTCAGAACCTGACTGCCTGCATCTGGCAAGCAGGGCTCTGACACGGTACCGGCTTTGAAAGAGCACCTGGAATTTAGACACGGCATGTCTGTCTATTAGCCAGTTATCTGCAAGTATTTGATAGTTACAAAATTGTCACTAGTAGGTTGTTTGGCTAGAAAACAACAATAGCTGCAAGAAACATTTGAAATCTTTTGCCAGAGTGCCAGCTTTAGTGAAGGTCTGAGCTGCTCTCATTAAAAGTCAGCAGAGAGGATCCTACTGCTTTCAATGCTACAAGCTCAAATCCTGCGAGCATCATTGTGCAACTGAAAGTAGGTCTGTGTAAGAACAATTACATAGCACTGATCCCAGATACTTGAGCTCTCTTCAGCAGTGCAAGACTCCTGTTATCACATTTGGCAGTGGCACTCAAAATAAGGCTTTCACAGGTTTAAAATGGAGATGACAGAATATCTTGTAATGGGACCCTTTGGGTGAATGAATTCCTTTGCTCCTTGAGCAGTGTGATTAGATGAGCCTGACTGCAAAGCACCGAAAGAATGACCTCTCTGTCCCACAGAGGAGAACAGGTTTTTGGAAAAGATGGGTTAGACCTCTTATCGTGGATTATGATCCTCCCAATCTTGCACGATTCCATAACAAGCTGGGCAGGAGTTGCTACAATAACTAAACATCAGGCAACAGCTGTAACACTCTAGGTTTTCTCTAAGGAAAAATTAGAAAACTCAGGTAAGACTAAAACCCCCAAAGGTGACAAGTATGAAGAGAAGCTCCCTGGCCCTATCCTTGCCATCATTTCTACCCAGGACTCTTCCACTGGTCCTGCAGGGTTCCCAGCTCTGACCGTGTCCTGATGCTCTGGTGAGTGTCCATAGGAACAGCTGTACCCTGACCAAGGTGACACTGGCACATCTGAGCCTCAGCCTTAGTCCCACGGGCTCTCAGTCCCACGGGCTGGGTACTTTAGCTGGGCCAGACCCAGAGTCTGTTGGGTTTGATCATCTCTATATTTCATCAAGGTAGCCTTGGGCCACAGTCCAGTAATTGCCAGGGTTTTCCAAATGCCAGGTTGAAAACAAACTCCCATCAAAACTGAGTGGCTCTGCCAAGTTCAAAAGGTGAAATAAATGAATCTTTACACATTATAAGAACAAAATCAACATTCTTCTGTGGCATAAAGTGCCTGAAAAACTAGCAAGTAAAAGCAGGTGTGATGTGCTCCCTGTCAGCTAACGACACTGATAAGCTTGCCATGCCTGGTTCTGCTTCATTTCAAACAGACTGCTGGAAAAAAAGGGGGAAAAGCCAGAGCAGAAATAATTGCTGGAGCTTCGAGTTAGCTGAGAGAGCCTGCAGGCTAAGATCAACGCGACTGATTTCATCCTCTTCCTTTTATTTCTATAACCTTAAACGTTCTGCTATTATAAAAGTCATCATGTCAGCTTTCCCCCAAGCCTTAGCAGCGGCCTATTTTAAAATTGTATCAATTGGTAAAGCTCCTGGCTGGAGTATTTTCATCTTGATTTATGGTTTTTGAGCTTTAAAGATGAAGAAAGCTCCACTGACCTGATCTGAGTGTGCATGTGCATTGTCCCACACATATGTTTATAATCAGACTCTACAGAAACAACGCATATTAGGGAAGCTTTAAAATTACAGGGAAAGCAGCAAATTGCAAGTGAGCACTGTTTATCCTGTATTTGTCTCCAAGGAAAAAAAAATTTAAAACCCCACCTATCTTGATTCTAAGCATTTTCTTTCTCTGCTTAATATCAGGGATTTAGCACTTCCTGAGGCCATTGATAAGGTAAGGGTCTTAGAATTAAGAAACTCGTAAATCAGTGTAACAAATGTGGACATATAATACTGTGGCCTTGTTCTTGCTTCTAGATCAGTGTAACTGATAAAAGAACTCTAGGCTGGTGAGGAAGGGGGCAAAGGGACTTCTGCTTTTTTTTTTAAGCAGGGACTGATCAAAAGCAACCCCACAACTTAGACTATTCCAGCAAAGCAGCAGCCATCCAGCACTAACGCATATTGCTTCCTTTTAAACACTTGCAGCACGGACCCCAGAGAATGCATTATTAAAATGTTCAAGAGGATCATATTAGGGCTTCAGAATAAATACTAACTTCCCACAATAATCTTCACACATTCGTCCATAGGGAACGATGGAATAATGACCCTTTGAATTTGTAATACAAAGGAGAGGCTTTTCTTCTCCCCCTCTCCTTGCCAGCAGTGTGGTGGCATTGCACACTAAAGAGCCTGCTGCTAGAGGAGAGGTTAACCCGGGAGAGGAGGCACTCAGAGAAAGGAACTTAATAGAAAAAAATGGTGGCTAAAGCAGGCACATGAAGGGAAGGTTTCCTCACCGATCGGGGAAATACACATTGCAAATAAGACACAGTCCTAGTGCTGTGGGGTTCTGGAGGGAGGCTGAGCAGTGGGATGCCCGGGAATTACCTGTCATGCTCTTCACATCAGCCCATACATGCCCATCACATGTGGAAAACATCCCCTTACACAAAAAGGTTTGAGCATAAGAAATACTTCTGAAGTCCTCTATCCAGATGATTTGAGTTCTTGGTATGAGAAATAACACAAATAATACCTTAAATAATCCCAGATAAGCTAACCATCAAATGCACTATTTCTTACAATGGGGGTAGAACAGAAGCTCAGTCTAAATGTGAGAAAATTCTCTTGGGACTAAGTGTAATTTTGATGGTCCCCTAAAAATGATCTATACCTATTCTTCAGAAAGATAGCAGGTCAGGAAATGCTGTTTTTCTTTTGAGGCGAGCCGGTCACCGTGTTTCTGAAACAATTCTTTTTCCCCTGTCTTTTTTCTCCTCTTTTGAGAAATGGCTCGACAGAGCTCACCTTACCGAGGGAGATGCTTGATAGATTGCACATGAAAAAATCTGATCTATCCCTTTTCCCAGGACAGAATTGTTCCCTACAATATACTTCGTATCCATTATCAAAGGAATTAAAACATGCAAATAGGAGAAAGGTCTGCTAAGTTATCCTGTTGCTTTGAAAGAACCTAAAGGCACAATTTATGGCAAGTGGGAGTCTTAAAAAACAGCAACAGCTGAGCTGGGGGGAAAGAGAGGTTGTGCATGCAGTCAAAGCCATAAACGCCAGCCTTGGTCTGAAAAAAGGTAATTGTGCTGCGAATGCTGACAGGTCTGACAGAAAGTGTCTTCATTGAGAAATTGCATTTTGAAGTTCTTCCCGTTCCTTCAGAAATAAATGGACTAAAGCAACAGGGCTGGCTCTGACAGGAAGCGGGGATTCGGGACTTCAAATACAAACATTATGAAAAACAAGCAACATCTGCAAACAGTAAGTACTTATTTATATTTTATGGAGTGTGTGCTTGGGATTTTGACAGGTTTTTAAACAGAGCCTATATTAGGCCCATACAAAGGCGAGAATGTCCCTTTTTAAAAATACATTATGCTGCTGAAAAGCAGTCTAAATCTGCAGTCCAAGCCTCAGGTGAGCTCTGACCCCTCCTAACCTGGTCTAACAAAACACACATGTGGTGTTTGCAATAGAACAGTTTACTGCTACTTTCTCAAGGTCAGGACAAGACAGACACTTGAGGGTTAGTATTCAGCAAGCTTTTCCCTCAGCTGCCAGAGTGGCTTTGAACTTTTCCCTTTTGAACAAATAGGAAGTGAAACTGTGAGGAAACAAGTGCTTGGAATCAGAGAGGCACACATACCAAAAAGAGAAGGGAACCTCCCCAAAAACTACACAGATCTTTTTTCAAACAAACAAAAAAAAAAAAAAAAATCCGAACTAAAAACAGAACCCAGACTGACATCCAATTTAAGGCTTTAAAATTATTCTGTGTGTAGTTTTGAAATTTTAACACACATTCCTTTTCAGATGCTACCCCTGATTTTTTTCATATAACAAATAATAACCAGTTGGCAGGTATGGTGCACTGTGCACTATAAAATATTTAGTAAGGCAATAACGACTCCCTGGGCAGCATAAGAAAACCGCGATTATATTCAGAGAGAAAGCCATGAACAAACAGAGGGAGAAAAAAATACAAAGAAAGATAAAGGAAGGCCTTTCATCAGGTCTTCCTGTCCAATAACACACTCAGGCTTGATCCATATGTTTTGAGAAAAATCAAAGTGTCACGACTACCAAAAATGTCAATAGCTCCAGTAAGGAATATTGTCTAACATTTTCTATTACACTGTTGAAGAATTTGCCTCCCAGCGCAATTTGGAAGAAAAGTCTTTTATTTCTAAAACACTAAAAAAAATGAACAAGGCACGCTTCTGTGCAATGTGTAATACAATAATGCTGTGGGCTTCCAAACTATCCTGGAAACTGATACTTTGATGAAAGTGAGTCCTTCTCCACACCTCTCATATTTTCTGTCCTCTGCACATAGACAGGGCTGCGAGGCACATCCTGGTCAGTGGGATCTAATAGTGCAATACATCGTTCACTGGGAAACCGGAGAAGGAAAACTTTCATCAGCCTTAATATTTTTATAATCCTGCATAATGACCCACAGGACTGGCTAACCCCCCAAAATGGAGGGGGTTGGGGGCTGTCCAAGAAGGGAGCATTAATTGCACTTTTCTCCAAGCTGTGCCTCTGTGTGCTGTTTGCATCCTGGTGCATAGCTCCCTTTTAAGGACATCCCATTTCTCCCTGTCATCTGTAAACAAACAATTTTATTGCTGTCCTGGCAAAATGTAAACAAAACTTAGCACCTTGCCCTGGGGAGAGCTGCAGCTAACATATGGTTTGTCTGTACCTTGGTGCACAATTTCTTTTGTATTTGTCTTTTCCAGTACCCTTCAAGTTCCAGAGGGAAAAAACACATCAGTGCTGCTGCGTCTTTATCCTGTGGAATCTAAACTAGAATTGAGCGTGTTGCAGGCAATCAATATTACTGTGAAAATTAGCCTTTATGACTGAGCTGCTGTTTGCTCACAGGGAAAAAAAAAAGCTGGCGTGAGTACAGTGCAGCTACCAAACCACTGCTGTGAGCACACTGCAACCTAACTCTTGTCCCGGGGCTCTCTTCCAGAGGGTTTAGCACCCACCTGAGGAAGGAGTGGCACCAGAGTCAGAGAGACACTCAGCACTGTGAAGGACTCAGAATTAATCGCTTGGGATTTTGCCCTGGAGCCTGTCCCCATCCCCTTGGCTAGAGGAGCGAGCTCGCTGCCAAACAAGCGGTGGCAGAGGTGCTGCTGTGCCACTGGGGGGGCTCAGCAGGTGCTTTTGGTGCTTGACACACCCCAGAGCAGCAGGCACAGCAGGTCTCTGCTCCTGCCCCATCGACTGCCCAAGCCCTGGCAGACTAGATGGGAGGTCCAGCAGACAAGTGGGGATGGAACGCTTGCCCTGCAAGAGCTGGCTTGGGGAGCTGCACTCACCTGGCCTAAGGAAGAGAAGACCTTGGGGGACCAGACAGCAGCCCCCAGAACCTATGAGGAGGTTAGCAAGGAGATGGAGCCAGAGCCAGGCCACAGGGGTACATGGTGGGAAAATGAGGCACTGTGGGCAAGAGGTGACATAAGGACTGGAAATGAGGAGAAACAAGCAGGGACGCAGGTTGCCCAGGGAGGTTATACCGTCTCCATCCTTACAGGTTTTCACGACCCGACAAGAGAAAGCCCTGAATAACCACTTCGAAGCCCACAGCTGACTGCTTTCAGCAGGAGGTTGGACAAGAGACTGCTTGAGACCCTTTCCTACCCAAATTACAAACCCTTCATGAGTTACTCACGGGAAAGCCTTTTACTTTGGCAAGACAGATTTTTGGAATAAGACTCATGCTAAAGCATTTCAGAATCTGGTCTTTGGTATGCTATTTGTCATTAAACTTCTGTACTCACTTAACATATTCCAGTACAGTATTTACACACTCTTACATGAACACACCTACTTGGATCCAGAAGTAGGTGGATTTTCTTTCCAGAAAATCCAGCAAGGCTGCCCTGTCAATATTTGGTTTTATCCTACAGTGCAAAGTTGTTTGTTTTCTACCTGTACATTATTAAAAGGGAGCGCTAACACAGCAATGGATATTAGTAGTCAATAAACTAAGAGTTGATACTCATCACATTTATTAGAAGATATTCAAAAGTGAAAAAAAATTCTGCCTGCCTGAACAAATCATGTGGTAAGCAGAAGAAATGTCGTAGAATTTATTTTGTAGAGAATAAACAGTAGAAAATAACTATTAGTGAGATATGTGCAATGAAAAAGTTATTAAAAAAATGTGACTCCATGTTTGCAAATTATCCGCAAATAGAGCGTGAGCTTGTGCACCTATTTGGTATTTAGAATTACTCAGCAAATGGATCATGACAGCAAACTGCTGCCAGGGCTTCGCTGGCAGGTTTCCTTCCACAACTATTACTTTGAATATATGTCCTTTATGCCATCAACTACTTGTGCTCAGCACTTCCTCACCGGAGTCAGGCAGCATTTTCCCTCTCCTCCAGCTGTATGGGGCTAGCAGATTCCCATGCCAGCAAGGAACACACTAGACAACCACATACTTTTGACACCACTAATTTACAATCATGAGTTCTATCTGCAAATGTTTTGATTCATAGAAAAGAGCTCAATGTTCCCAGGAAGTGAACGAAGATGGAGCAAATATTGTCAAAGTCACTTGCAGCCTTCACTTGAAATATCACAAATCGTTTTTTCACGTATTCACACATAGCTAAAAATAACCCCTCTGAACTTCCTGTGGTAATCATAACCTATACTCTAAATAATAAATTTTAAAAGGGTCATAGAATCCACAAAAGCTTCCTTCCTTTATAAATTGGATGTAGGGGTTTTTTGGCTATCATACAACCCAGACATTGCTTATGAGTCTGGCATACAAAGGAAAAATAGCCAGAAAGGATAAGATTTGGCCAACAGTCCTAGCTTGATATTCCTCAATCCCTCATCCGAACACATGCCAGGATGGGGTCCTGTTCCTCCCAAGACCAGCTGCATTTCCAAGGGCACGTGATGGCATCTCTACTTTGTCACCAGCATTTTTATTTTCATTTCCCTGCCACACAACCTGGTTTTCCTGTGGGTCCATTGGCTGTGCTTGCACTGTACAGCCCTGTAGCTGGAACACACAAAGACAGAGCGACACGATAAGCATTTCAACCACTTCTGCTGCCTACATTGTTTTTTGAAAAGAAGTCCAGCAAGAGATACTATGGCTAAGATCTCAAGCATAATATAAAACCAGAGACATGACACT
Organism: Mohoua ochrocephala; assembly: GCA_013398855.1. Classification (NCBI taxonomy): domain Eukaryota; kingdom Metazoa; phylum Chordata; class Aves; order Passeriformes; family Acanthizidae; genus Mohoua; species Mohoua ochrocephala. The sequence goes on along the minus strand of VZTA01021744.1, from coordinate 48,014 downwards.
GTCTTATTCCTTCAGAGGAAAAATGGTCCCCAGATGACTGAAATTTCCCTCTAGTCAGTGTCAGTAAACAGCAACAGAAATAAAAAGTCACAAGGGTACAATTGTCATTAGTATGTAAATTTTAAAAGCTCAGTCAAAAATATCAATACTTTCCACTTAATTTATTACTATATAAAGATGGATGATAGTAAAGTGAAACATTGATTTTCAATGCCCTTTAAAAAATGGCGATGAAGAAAATATTGAAGGACAACTACTTCAAAATACACAGACTTAAAATTAATTATTGTATTTTTTTTTTACAAATGCTTGTTCAGTTCAATCCTATTTGATTGCTTCTGGTTTGTTTTTTTGTTTTTTAATGAAGTAAAGGAATAGACCATTTATGTAAAGAGCCATTTCAAAATTGATTAGATGTAAAGACAGGTTAGCATTTTTACAGTATATTGACAGAAAACCATTAACCAAGCAGCCTATAGACACGGTCACTGAAAGTTAATCGAAGTGAATAGTAATTTGGTAGGGCTTTGCGTGACAGTCATACAAGCTCACTCCTTCTGTTCACAGATTTTGGTTGTAACTGATCTCTGAGACGCATTGAACTGTCTCTTTTGAATGCCGTGTATAATTGCTTTTTGATTATAATCATTGAATTTAAACATTTTTGAGAGTGTGTGACTGCTGTCACATGCTTGTTTCTAAAATTAACTACAGCATCTCTACCATTGCATAGACACTTGATTTAAAGAACTGTAAGCAGTCTTGGGTAATAGCTTTTCTTTGATAATTTACCTTTCAGATTGCTCGAGTCTACACTGTAAGATAAGGCTAATATTTTAAAGGAACAATACTTGTGGGCATTTTAGGTCAATGGTTCTGAACAAATTCTGTACCACCTGACAAATATCACATGCTTGCAGCAAACGCATTCTTAACAGTGATAAGTTGCAATTAATTCCTTTTTCAAGTGGTAAAAGTGAAACACAGAGAGCAAACAGGATAAAGGGCCCGAATATGGGGACGCCAAATTTAGTAATAGAGATAGCACATAAGCACATTTCCTCAGACATGCATAATTACACTGCAGATTATGAAAATCAGGACAATTAAAAAATAATTTCTTTTACCCTACTCTACACAATTACCTTAACGTTACCTTTGTTTCTGTTTAGCATTCTTAGTGCATTATTTAAAGAAAATAAACCCCAGCTACTTTTTTTTTTACACTTTAATAAAAAATATAGGCATCAGCTCCCATCTGAGTATATCATGGGTCAGTCGCATGTTGTTGTCTTGGACCTTAAAGTTTCTTACCCAACTTGAAAGATTTAATCAATTAGCAACCTTGTCAATATCTGTCTGGAAATGGCTAATTCTAGTAATTAAGCTTCTGATAAAGTTGTATTTGCTAGTATTTGTGATGTCATGATATTAATACAGACAAGATGAAACCAGGGTTGAATTTTATTTGCATTTCCTACCCCTTGGCTTACATGCCCACTTGCAAGGTTTCAGCAGAAACACCACTGAGCTAGAGAACAACATCCTTGTGACACTTACTTGTTTCATCATCTTTTTATCACATAACAACGACAAAACCCCAAAGGGTGGAGCATTTTGAGACAATTTCCTGAGCAACAGTGAGGGAAAGCCATGCTCTCTGCCAGGCACTGCAGGAGAAAACCTTTTGTTGGGTTCAGATGGGAACTGAACACAGTGAGCCCATCCAGGAGGACCAGTGTAAAATCCTCCATATAAAAACCTTTTTCACCTCGCACCTTTATCTGGAGGTAGTTTTTAATACAGCAGGAGGAGGCCAGTTAGCCCCTGTTCCCTCCTAAGCTCACCTTACTCAATTGATGGGGATATGCAAAGCCACTCTAGGAAGAGCCCTGGCAGCAGCTGTGGCTAAGGGGCTGCTGTATTAATTCTGCACAGATAAAGGCAGAGGCCATTTGCCATCACTGTTGCAAAGTGCTCCCAAAACATACCTGGGATTTTTTGCTGAAAGTCACGATTTGGCCCCAGGCAGTACAATTTTACAATGTGGCCCTTGGGCAGAACAGTGATGGGGAATTTATAACAACAACCAGTGAGAAAGACAAATGGGTAATTAGGACAAACTTTAAACAAAAAACTATCCCAAAGCTTTGGGAGACACAGCTGACTCTGCTGACCAAAACAACAGCAGGATTCATTTCTCCTGATTAGCTCCATCACACAAACGCTCCGCAGGGCAACTGCTCAAGTGCTGTGGCCTGCAGCACACCTGGCTGATGGGACCCTCCCCGCTCTGCACTCCCGACGCATTTCAGCTGTAAGGGCATTTTGAAGAGAACAAAATGAGACGCTGGAAGATATTCGTTGTCAAACTGAGAAGCGGTTCAACCTGAGGTTTGAAAACGTGGACCATGCTAAAAGGCTTGGTGTGAAAAGACTGAAATTGTTTCCTTATTTGTCTTGAAAGGAAAACAGGAGGGAAAAAAAAAAAAAGCAAAGATGCCAAAAGCTTGGAGGCATGCAAACCCAGAAACACAAACTAAAGGCTGTCTCAACCTGCAGCTGTTACACAAAATATACTCAAAGCCTTCCCCAAGTAAATATCTTCCTTGCCTGCCTCTTTATTAGCAAATTCTATGAACCCTGACCCAGCTTAGAAAAATTTAATATTTTCCCCCTAAATACTTTAAAAAACATATTCAAGGGGCCTGGTGGAGTCAGGAAGTCTGGAGAGAGGTAATTTGACATCTGAATTATTTCAAGGCCAGTATGGAAAAGTATTCAAAGGCTTATTTGGACATACATCAGTCAAGAGACCGCTTCTACCACAGAGATGGTGTCGGGAATGTAGACAGCTTTCAGAAAGCTATGAGATAGAGCAAGGGAATTATGGCAAATGTCACATCTCAATCTAAGATGTCTATGATTAAGAAAATTATCTTGGTAATAGGCCTATTTCCACACCTGTGAAAGCATTTAGAATTTATTAAGAATGATAAGCGTAAACAAGGAACATGGTGTAAAAGCTTCCCTCTGCTAATTTGGTTGCACTGATTAAGATTTTACGTGATGCTTTTAAATTGGAATGTCAGCCCCACACTTCATGGAGAGGCTTCGCCAGTCAGGGTCTGCAGTGCTATGGTTAAACACGTGGTCCTTTAGGGCTCTGCTGCATTGCGAGGCAGGGAGTGCTAACCCATCCTTTCTTTCATTTAGATAAAGCCTGGATGACGTAGTTATTCTTCATTGTCCATGTGATGTGGCTTAAAATAAAATGGTCAAGCTTCTGATTTGCCCTCTCCTAAGGTATTTCCCTCCATAAAAATAATAATCTAATTATCCACTATTAAAATTTGAAAATGAATCATGGTTGTAATTTTGCAAAGAGACGCTCAAGTTGTGTCTGAAACATAATCAGCAATGGAAAAGGGAAAATAAATTATTAATGTTCATTTCTGAAAATTATTAGCAGTAGCACGTGACTAACAGCTACTTATCAGGGAGAACGGAGGTGCACAAATCCTGGACTTGCCTGTCTAAGGTGTATTTTTGTAAATAACACAGATCAGTTACTCAGCCTTTTGGTTCGTGGCTTGACTGTTTTCACAGGAACCCTGGCACAGGCACCTCTACCACTCACCCATAGCAGCAGCGATGGGGTTTGTCATTCCATAGCCAGGGCTGGGCAAGTGTGGTCAGCTGTATCTGTCCAGGGATCAGCTCTGGCATGAGATGGTTGGAAGCAGTTTGTTGTGACTCATTGCCACACGTTACAGACATTTCACACTGCTTTTGCATGATGCAGACACACATAGGGCACAGGGCTGTGTCAGCAGAGCTGCACCTCTGACTGAGCAAGGCTCTGAACACAGAGTACCCGAAAGCTCCCATGCACACACACACTTTAACTGCCCAAGCAGCATGTACATATTTGAAATTACATTTCTCATCTACTGATGTGGCTGCATTTGTGGCATTCATCACCTAATATTAATGAGAGTATTAGACATTATTTAGCCTAAGGCCCTGCGCCGGCAGTCCCTCCCGCAGGCAAGGAGCATTGCCTGGATCGGGTCTCCAGGTCTCAAACTCATCTCTGTGGCTGCAATTTTAACTTCATTTCAAAGAAAGTTCTTTCTTTTTTTTTCCCCTGGATTAACACACAAACCTGCTACTTACTGATTTGTTCTTTCAATAAAAAAAACCAAAATCCATATTTTTTCTGCCATTGGCTTTTTCTTAGTATAAGCAGCTCTTCTTCCCTCTGCAGAATTTTCTATTTTATGGCTCCCTGGCTCAGACTCCAACACACATAAACTTTGAGTATATCAGAAATACCTCTTGTCCCAATACTAAGGTGCACTTTGAGGATAAGAGCTAATCACGCACTGGCCAGTGGTGTCTCGATTCACCTCCTTGCCTGGCCGTTCCCCTACACCTCTGGTGAGGGATCCCCCGGGACAAAACCAAGGCATGGCAATACTGCCTGCCTCCTCCCAAGGAAAGAGACACTGGTATTAAAAAGAAATCTGCACTGTCAGCTGTAGAAACAGGTGGGCTCCCTGCTGCAGCACCATTTATCAGAGGGGTGAAAAAGCTCCCACAGGTTGTGCCCTCTGTCCTCCAGTGCAGCCACCTCTCAGAAACTGCTTCTCTTTCCCATCACCTGCCACCATTTACATCTCAGCACAGCAAGAAGAGGCAGTCCCAGGCCTTTCCCTGGAGGTCAGCTTGGCTGTAGCCCCCTCTCTGCTGCCTGGGCTCGGTCCTACTATTATGCTTCACAAATATGTTATCCACCAGCAAATCTCTTGCTAAAGGCTTGCTAATGCAGGGCTGATGGGAGAGATGGCTAATACCTTGTTGCCGAGTGATTTCCACTTTAATTGCATTTTAAGTCTCTTTTAATTGGTCCTTTAAAAGTCTCCCATACTGTAAGCAGAATAAAGTTATACAGTGTGTCTTATTAGTTCTCTCACAAAGTATGTTCTGTAGGGGATTTCACCCTGGCATTCTGGCCTTTCTATTCATTAATTTGAAGGAAAAGATTAGCCAGTGATTTGGATATTACCACTTAACTACTGGCTCTGGAATTACAAAACTTTTCCTTCCATTAGAATTTAAAAAAAAAATTCTACATATGAAATACAGTGGATGACACCATCCTAATCCTCACTAATAGTTTCTGACCTTTAGCTGCAGGCATATATTTTCCTGGGTTTTCAGGAACGAACCCCAACATTATGCTGCACTGCAAGCTGTTTCATCTCCCTGCACACTCCCAAGTTTAAACTTTCTGCTCTTTCTCGGCATTCACAAAGCCCACATATATTAAGACCATACTTCTATTGACTTCACTTTTAATATTAAACAGGCAGTACACGATACCCTCAGTATTGACTCTACCAAGTCCATTAATGACCCTTTTGTGGCTTCACTTTAATTTACGCTTTGAAGGAAAACTGCTGTATTATGTGTCAGGGGTGAAAGAGAATATTGCTTATATTAAAGATCTGTATAAAAAGAATATCATCTTTGACCTACTAAGTCAAAGTTGAGCACTCAAAATAATTCCTACTGTAAGCACATGAAAAATATTATTATGGAATGCCCAGGCTTTCATCTGACAGGGAAGATTTAAGGATTTCATTGTTTATGTACATAAGAGGAAAAGGTCTTTCGTTTTTTTTGTTGAGCCAAGCTACAATAGAGCCAGAGCTGTCCAAAGTCAGAATACATATCTCTCTCTCAGAATCCATGTAATTATACAGATCTGAAGTGCCACACAGTGTACTAAAAACATCAACTGTTCAGAGAGACCTCAAGAACTTCAACCTTACAGGTCACATTAAAGACAGCGTTTCAAAACTTCCCCGGTCTTGCTGGTTTAAGTGAAACCCTTAATAATTCAGTATAGCTCTGGATGTGTGTATCAGACCCTGTGGTAGAGCTATGCACATTGTAATGAGATAGGAGCAGATCTGCATTACAGTGAAGGATGACATGGGCTAATGGCTTTGGCTACAGCATAAAGTGTGAGATTTAAATTGACTAAAGTGAAATGTAAGGGTGAGATTTGCTTGAACACGGTCATCTGAGGCATATTCCTTCAGATTGCCCGAGGGGAGAAACAATTCAGAAAGGACACACTGGAGTCTGTCAAGGAGACTGTGAGCTCTGCTACCAGCTCTGAAAGGGCAGCTGTTGGGGATGAACAGGGCAGTCCTGCCTGCCAGGCCTCCAGGTCCCAGGCTTTGCTATTACAGCTTCCTTTAGCTGCTCGTCTGTAAGTCTGAAGGCTCCTACTACATGCCAAAAAGGTGCTTGAGACATGGGGCAGACACAATAAAAAAGGTAAAAGACTCATAAGTCAATGGTACATCACGAGATGCGAAAGGAATTTAAAGGCAGAGGACAGATTCAGAATGTGGTTCAAACCAATAAACTTCTAAGTGAGCAGGCACAGAAGGTGCCCTGCAAAAAGCTGATGAGCTGTACAGCTACTGCATAAGCAATTTCTAACGTCGGTTTTACAATAATAAAGACTTGTTATTTGGAATATTGCAGTGAACTATAAAAACGCATTGCAAAAGAATGAGGAACTGTTAGAAAATTTTATTTTAAAAAACTTCTTCCAATAACAGTTGGAAAGAATTGAAATACTAACAGTTGCTGGTCCAGTGAAAGAGAGCTGCATTGGATGACAGCTATAAAAGGTGCAATTATCACACTTTTCCCAGGAGCCTGACCAATTTTCAGTACCATCTCTGCCAGCCTAACTTCAGTTGTTGACTATAACCTCGATTTGGAAAAAGACAAGCAAACTCATCTGAAAATTAATCTACTGGAAGGACAACATTTTTCTATAAAGATCAAAGGCACAGATACATGTGTGTGTGCGTGTATAAATCGCATCTGGTGCACTGTTTCTTTTCATCTGGCCAACACTCAGTAACACAATTATATTTAGATAAAAATGTGAAACATACCTTAGCATTTTCCAACAGAGTCCATGCTGTAAATTCTCAAGCAGCAATCCTCTCCCCATCCAGCCGCTCACCCTCAAACCAACTCTTAACTTCCATTAACTGAATCCTACCTCGGTCAGGAAATCAAAGCAAGGCTTTTTTTAAGGTGAGCAAAGTCTGGACTCTCTCAGTCAAACAACAATAACCAAGAAGCCTGTTGCAGTTCTACTGACCCATTTCTAGCCAGCAGCTTCAATAACCAACATAAAACCTGGCAAGATGCAGCTGGAAAAATTTTCACATAACATGTTATTCTTTTTTTACATTTGTGAATGCCTTGTAAAAAATCTTCAGTTAAAAACCAATTGTGGATGAAATGTCTCAGCAGCCTGGAAGGAACAAGGCTACTTGTTGTTAGAAGGGCAGTGGAAGTTGTTTCAGTCTTCTCTGTAATTGCACTACTAACCTGGGCTGGTTTAGAGGAGAAACAGACTGGGATCAATCTGAATAGAAAACCACTCGCCTTCCTAAGCCTGAGCCTAGACGTCAGTGATTCTTACAGTGCACAGCACCAGTGAATTGCAGGGAACCAGTGCTTTGCCCTATAAATACTTTAACAGAGAATTGCATCCTTCTAACACCTCACAAAGGAAACTGTTAACTGAATCCCTTCCTATACATCTCTGTTCTGTAGTCATGTCCCTGTGTGAGAACACTGAAAAGGCTGAGAAAGAGCAAAGCTGCTGAACAGAGCTCATGCCCCAACCAAACACTTCATCTCCCCCTGATAAACTGGATAAATAATAATAAACTGGATAATTCCTGTCCTGTCACCGGCTACTCTGCCCATCTCTCTTGTGTGCAAGGAGACACAGCAACCTCACAGAAATGGCCCTGCCAGTCTTCCTTCCATGCAGGGCACAGACATCACATCTGAAGAGATTCCCCTGCATAGGTGAAGCAGCAAAGCCTGGGAGCCTGTTACTCTCACTGTCCTCTTAGGGAGGTGATGCTGCCAATTCCTACAGAGTGAGGACACGCCAATTACTGCAGAGCAGCCACAGCACCCTGTGTCACTGGCAGCCCCTGCAGGTACCCTTAGTGCATGGGGACACACCTGCCTTGGTGTGTCAGTACATATGAGGAGCTCACTGTTAGGGTGATTTTTCCGACCATCACCACCTCCTGTGTGGAGCAGAAAGCCACAGAATTAACTGGGATCCTCTCAGGTGAAACTAAACCTGATGTTCTCCGGCCACCAGCACACACTTGGTGTGTGGGCACAGCCCTGAGCTGACCTGCAATAGGCTCCCCTGAAACACCCACGATGTGGCCTTTGGGCCTTTAGCACCACATGCTTTGCTTTGCAAGGCTGTTCTGACTGGGTTGCATGCCTTTTATTTGTGTAGGCTTGGCCCTGTGGGCCCAGGGACAGCCAAGGACAAACACAAACTACTGGCGAGGAGACCAAATCTGCTCAGTGGAAATGGTGCCAGGCAGAGGCTCTGCTGGGGATTGGGATAAGGTCCTGCTATCACACGCAGATAACATCAAGTGACGGAAGAAGTTAAGTGGTCCATGTTCCTCCATTTCTCATTGTGTAACCAGAAATCACACACCCCCCCCCAGCATCTGGACTATTTTCTGTCAAGATGTCACTGTTTTAAAACAGAGGACTGGGTTGTGCAGCTCTTCCACAATAAATGCACAATTGAAGTAGGAATTTTTGCTGAATGAAAGACTGCAGACTTTAGCCCATTAATTTCACAAATGTCTTGTCTTCAAATGCTACAGTAATTAGCTTAACTCCTTCACACTTTAAGATGCTTTAAAGTGTGCTGCAGGAATGTCTTAGATTTTAGGGCAAAGCTAATTTAAACTTCACTAGCAGTATGATCTCCTGGGATACTGCAGGCAATGTTGATTTTTATCTGCAAACTCTCCTCTTAACTGTTGCCAAGGTTTTAGATTTTATCATAATGTATTCACAAATATTTATGGAAACTATAACTCAAATATGCATTGGCTAAAATTAAACATATTTTACACAAGGTAACATCAGTGCCAGTTTATATAAATAAGTGTTCTTAGCTGCTTCAGCAGGCTTATTTGTCATGTTTAGGAAAAAACACCTTTAAATCCTGACAAAGCTGTCTCGTAAAAGAAATCTAAATCTGTGGTTGTGGCTTACTTGCCAACACCCCTTTTCAGTGTGTGGTAGCTGCTGCAGCAGTGGCCTCGATGCTCAGAGCAGGGGGTGCCTGGCCTGGGGCAGCGCTGGGGCGCAGGGGCTGCTCCACACGAGAGCCAACAGCTCCTGTGCTGTACAGAGCACAGCAGGGCAGGGCTGAAACTCACGCACTTGGGGAACCTCCTGTCTCTGGAGCCGATATGTTCCTAGGGAATGGAAATTTTCCCATGATTGATCTGACTCTGGGAATGCTTTGGACACCAAAATGATGCAGGTAAAATAATACTCATTGAAACTTGTTCAGAGAAAATAAGGAAATGCAATATGAGAACTCGTCAACTTCTGTATGTTACAGATACAGAACTCGTTCAGTGTAATAAAAGAATCATGGGAAAAGCAGAGGCAGAGGCAACAAAGCAAAGAAGGTACTCAACATTTCCATGGCATATAAACCTAAATTCAATATTTTAAGTGGGAATATTTACTGTTAGCCCTGCAACCTCAAAAATGCCTACAACATATGCATGTCATTCATGATTTTCTACAGTTATAATTCAGCATGCTGCTCAAGTTGTTGGGAGAGAATTTGCGGAGACAAAAGGCAACACTGAACAATGGCAAAATTAACTTTGCAGTAACCAAAGCTGGAACCTAACTCGGCTTCAGATAAACACAGATAAATGGATTTATATATTCTTTGCACTTGAGTTTATGTTTAATCCAAATTACACTGCAAGGACAGTCACAATGCAAGAAATATTTAATCTCATTCTGCTTCTATTTTAGCTTGGCCTAATTAATTGTACCTGGCAAACATTCTTGTTAATCCCACAGCACCTTCACTGCTATGTCATTGACTGGTTTTCTGCCCACTCTACATTTCCTGACAGGGCAAATGAGCTTATACAGAGGTTTGTGCTGTCACAGCTTGGATTTAAGATCATGGTATCACTGGATGGTTGGGTCTGGAACCACCTAGACCAATCCCCATTCTCAAGCAAGGCCCAGGAGCACATCCAGGTGCATGTACTGGACCTTTAAAAGTTCTTCAGCCAAAAGGAAGGTGATCTCATCTGAGCCTATTGGAAAGGGAATGGTTATCAGGCAGAGCAGATAAGCAGAACACATGAATTATAAAAAGAGCACATCTGGTATGCACTTAAAATGAACATTTCCTAATCGATATGTGACAGCGACCACCTCACACTGCGGTCACCTGGATGTGTGGAACCAATACAGGCCCTCAGTAATCGACAGAGCCCACTAAGCTGCAGCAACAAAGCTTCAGATCTGTAGCTGTAGACATCGGTGGATGATGAAAACAGTTTGCACTATTTTTTCCTGCCTGCTTTAGACTAGGTTATTGCTCAGGAGAGGCCTCGTGCCATCACAGATACTAGATAGGCGTGTCTGTCACCTTTAAAGCTCTCAACATTTTTAAATCACTTGTTCTCTAGTTATTTTCTTGACTGGATTTTTTGAAGTTCTTTAGACCCCAACAGAAATGAACAACTGTGTGAGCGCTCAGTCATCAGCTTGGATTCTGCCTCTCCCATATACAGTGTAGGACTAAACTGACAGTCCTGACTTGATCAGTTATGCTGGTCAAATGAAAAACAGGAAAGAAAGAAAACCTATCTGTATTTGAAACACTTATTCCTTTCACGTGTTGTTTTCAGTTACATATTGTGTTGCACGACCCTCTCTTTCCTAGGCCTTCTTGGATGTTTTCTGTTTCCACTCTGTACGCAATTTAACCACTGTTGGAACTATGCTGCAGCCCACCAGGATTGAGAGCCAGGTACTTCTCATAATAGGAGGTCAAACTAAATGAAAGTCGGAGCCCCACCAGTTCTCACAGCTGAATTCCAACACTGGATATGACATGGCCAAGGGGAAAATATTGGATTTATTTTTATGAGTTAGTCATAACCCTAATGCCCTTAAGAGGTACTGTGAGAAGTGAATCCATTCATAAGGCCAACAAGGTCACTTTTAACTTGTAAAAATAAATCCAATATTTTTCACTATGTCTTATTAGGTTTGTACAATGCAGCAACCACTGTGGTTTGTTTTTAAAACGTCACTTCCCACAACCGCTCATATTGCTTTTTAGCATGATTGCCCTTTCCCATGTTCCTCAGCTCCCAAGGTCTGCATTGTCTCTTTCACTGCCTTTGTTTGTGCTTTGAGATGCACGGACGAAACACATCCTGTTACTGAAAGTACTCTCGAGTTTTAAGTTCAGCCCCTGCTCTAACACAACTCCATTGTCACAGCCTCTCTTTTCTGCCTCGCATGTTTAACACATCCCTGGCGTTTCTCTCGGCTGGTCCCACACAGCCTCAGCCTTCCCTGACCTGTCTCAGTGCCTCCTGCCAACTGAACTGCAACCTTCGGAATTCCACAGCAGCACTTGGAATTTGTTGGTTAGACTGGTCTGACAAACAGCCTAACAATAGCCTAAATTTGATAACTTCTTTTTCTTTCTTCCTTAAGGCTTCAATAGCTTAAAGGAGGATGGAAGAGCTGAGATGTGACCTGGAATACTTGTCCCGGCCCATGAAATCTGCCATTTCAAGCCATGAGAAGTCCTGCAGGCCTCAGGGCTGTCTCATTTTGAACAGTTTTTCCCCCAACAGACAGCAAGAGCCCATTACACCTTTCCTTTTCCTCCCTTGTAGCCACACCATAATTCACAAACAGCAGGAAAAGGCAGAGGGTATGGAAAGACACAACCTTATAACCAAAGAAGGGAGGTTTCAAGTGACTATTGACACATACAGGAGCGGGCAGATTTGGGACGGTACAGTCACACCTTTTTGTCTGCAAGAGAAAGGAGGGCAGCACTTTATGCCCAGTGCAGCTTCAAGAGCTGAGCCTCAGGAAGCCAAGAGGAGATTACGGGAGTAGGGCAGGAAGTGTCTCAGAGGTGGTGAAAAGAGGAATGAGATGCTCATCCCTTCAAAACACAGGGGAAAAATATTATTTCAGGGATAATGCTAATACACCGAGAAACCAAAGGAAAGCAGTGGATCAAAGAATATGGACAGAGCAGAACATTTTGCTCTCAATATAATTCAAATTTTTTGGCCAGCTCTGCTTCTGGGCAGAAGCTTTAGGGGCATTCATAAAAATCTAATTAGAAAATAACATCTCTCATGAATTATTAGCTCTCCTCATATCTGGTTGTAATAGATTAAATTAAAGTCACAAAACCAGCAAAATATACTAAATCAATTAAAAAGGAGATTTTTATGTCAATCACAGTCTATTGCTTCCTTTTAAAACACTGAAAAAGAAATGGTTTATGCCAAGAAGCCTCTCTAGAAAATATTCTCTTTTCCCCTACAGGAGTGTTCAGAAGTTTCCAAAAGCCATGAAACTTGTATTTTCTCTCCCCTTTAGCACTAAACAAAGATAAAAGATAAATCAAGCGGTGAACAGTTACAGGAACTAAAAAAACCTGTCTCTTTTTTTGGTTTTGCCCAACGTATCTATCTGTATGTTCCCATTCACTTAAATATGATGAGCCTGTATTTTTACTGGCGAAGACCGAGCTGAGCAGAATTTGGCTTCGGTTGACGCAGATCTATACAACCATAATTTGCCCACCCTTCATCTAAATTCTGAACAATATTCCTTCCCAGTAACAATTTTCAGTCCCTTTGTGCTAATATAAATGGTTTCACCAGTGTAAGTGATTGCACAAGGTGCAAAGGAAAGGCAGACCTTCAGCTGCGTCTTGGTGAGAGAAGACTCTGCACAAGCACAGCGGCTCTCGCCGTTCCCACACAGCTCCGAAAAACGGCACGGCCACGTCTTTATCACTTCAAAGCTCCAGCTCCCTGCTCGAGCAGCAGCTCCACATCATATAGTGCAATTTGAAATCTTGGCACTTGGCTTTCAATAATTCCCTGTTAGATTACTGTCTGTGGAAGAGCATATAACACAACTGCTACAAATGCTGGGAGCAAAATCTTCAATAACAACTTAGCGCATATGATAACTTTCCCAATTTCCTGCATCTACACCACCTATCTCTTTACTCTGGTCTGTAGCAGCTTGTTTCTTTATTGAACATCTGCCTTGGGATCCCCTGTCATAAAAAGTAATAAACACATCAATCCAAAAGAAAGAGTATTGCACGGCCCAAAACTACTTAACCAATCAAATTGGCAGCTGGTAGCATGAAACTAAAGGGATAAAACTCCGAGGTGCTTTCTTAGACAGTGTATTTCTAATGATATTACACACCTGCTGCCATTTTAGACACCTAGCTGCCTGGCTGATTCTAATAAGTTAATTATAGTTCCTAGCACCAATTATAGATTTCAACCTTTGTGGAAATACAAAGCAATGGGATTAATTTGTAAACCTGCTATCTCACTGATATTTGACAGCCATTGCTTTGATTCTCCTTCTTACAAAATACAGATGGATTGTCTTGGGAAAAAAGCATTCTTTAACCAAATAATAATAAAAAAGCACAATAAAAATGCCTTGTAGCTTATTATCTACAGACCCCACAACTTGTAACTGTGACTGTAATTATAGCTGTTCGAGTTTCCCCTGCAGGTTTTGCTAAACAAACAAATGAAAAAGATACCCAAAAGGAAAAACCAAAGCAATTTGTGCTCTCCAGTTATCATAATAGAAATATCCATAGATTACTTGCATAGAGAGGAGATCAGATCTAATCTTTCACCAGAGTTACTTGTAAATTAGAAATTACATTTACTTCAGGTGTATACTTTGCCCAGTTTATATCCAGCTGTAAATTAGAGCAGTTTTGCCTTTCGGGAGAAAAACCTCACTTTTGAAACGTGTCTTATTGACTGCGTATAGATTACCAGCAGCTGATCCATGGAGTAGATTTGAAGGTAGAACTGCCTATAGGCAACTTTCTTTATTGATTGTGGATTGATATTCAGTTGATTTTTAAGAAGAGCGAAATAAAATAAAGCTGCAATGTAATTGCCAACTTTTTGAAGGAATAAGAGAAACAGGGTGCCCAGGGAAGTGATGGAGTCACCACCCCTGTAGGTATTTAAAAGCCATGTAGATGTGGAACTTAATGACATGGGTTAGTGGTGGGCGTGACAGTACTGGGGATACTGTTGGACTCAATCCTAAAAGTCTTTTCCACCCCAAATAAGTCCACGACTCTTCGATTAGCTCAGACAACACTGCTGTTTGACAAGCTATTTGTTCTTCATCCTAACACTCACATTAGCATGCCTGGGTCACCTTTCTTTTCAATGTTCCCCTTCTGCGCATTTAGGAAGGTGAAGAGGGGAGGAAGGCTGTGGTCAGCTGCTACATGAACTTTCAGTATCTGCAGAGCCACAGAGGTACTTGTGATGCTTCTGGATAACACTAAGGGCTGCAGAAATGTGCAGCCTGCCACACATGTTCCTTAGCAAGAAAAAGATCCTCATTTTGGGTTAAATATTCTGAACAGCTGTTTTGAATATAGTGTTTGCTTTTAAAGCTTTATCACAGCAAAAGCTACAGGTGGCTCCCTGAGCCACAAGACCCATGAATTCCCACTTGCTATGGAGTTCTGGCTCATAATTTCACACCTGTGCAGGTGAGATGATTTCTAGGAGGACTGAACTCTCAAAACAGCCTTTTCCTTACAGGCATTAATAATGCCTGTCTTCCATTCTCATAAAAGCAGCAGAAACTTAATCTGTTATTCAATTCATTTTGGTTTAAATTGGTCCTTGGTTGATTAGGGTACAGAAGTGGCATCCTTGTCTGAGCACATAGCACAATTGTAAACACACTTCTTTAGGAAACCACGTGAAATGATTTATTCTTATGAAAAATCTCAGCTCAAAAAGTTACAAACTGAGATATTGAGCACCAGCTTGGATCCAGCAAAGCACTTAAACATTTTCCCAATTGAAACTCATGCAATTTAAATATACCCCCAAGTGCACTGGTGGTTTGGGACTGAAAAGCTCAATGCCCAATCCAATTCTACTCAGTGTCACACTGACTATTAAAATCAAACATGAGTTAAGAATGTGCATCCATTGTGGATAATTGCTGGAAGCTTATGGGAAACTGTTATACAGCCAAGGCATTTTAAATAACATTACCCTAGTTTTATAAGGGTAAAACAGAGAAAGCCCTGGTTTTCTCAGGTTTACCAGAAAGAAGTTGTGTGAACAGCAGAACTAATGAAGACTAATTTCCCATAAATTCAAATCCTCTGTCACCAAAATCCTGCCCCTATGCCCTCACCACAACAGTTCTGCTCTCTCCCCGTTGTTTAGTGTTTCCTCTACACAGGACACGCCCTCGCCGTGCCTGGCTGACCTCCTGGCTGCTCCAAAGGGACAGCGATGGGCACCTCCTACTGGGTCCTCCTCAGAAGGGACACTGCTGTCTGTCACCCTTGTTTTGCCGCATTCCAAACGTCACAAAACAACTTGAGAAGTTCAACCCCTGAGACTTGAATTTTTATTTCATATTTGATTAAAGTTGGCCATAAATTCAACAGCCTTAAGGCCAATGAGTTAAAAAGCACCAGAGCAAACAGAGCTCCCCAGCCAAGCTTGGTCCAGAGCGGTACCAAAGCCTTGTTCCTACAGATGGAAGAGTCCTGATGAAAAGTGGCCATGCCCGAATTTAATCCCTCTATTAATCGCAGAACACAGAAGTTATTTACTCTACCAAAGGCAAGACTCTGTGCAAGACACCATAGTAAACTCAAGAGTGTGGAGAAACACTCCCACTCACCCTTCTGCTTTCGGGCATGTCCATCAGCTTCTCCCAGGCTCCTTGAGTTCCTCCCCATCGTGATTCTAGCTCCCTTCACTGCCACAGATTTAAGCCATTCTCCTGGGCAGCTGGAAACTAAATCAAGTTTTTGCACCTGTGCTCCCATTCCCTGTCATCTCAGACTCACTCCAGCTGTGGATAACCATGTCCATGGTGTTTTGGACCCACAGAGGGGTGGCCTGTTGTGCATCAATGAATTGCAATTTTCCCCTAACAAAGAAAGCTGTTCCTGTGTATGTGATGCCATTCTTCTGACTCCTACATAAGCCCAACTTACATGATAACCAACTTCATGGCTTAGAGGAGGCAAATTGAGGACAGAAGGAGCCCACTAAAGCAAAAAAAATAACCCAAAATACCTTTACTGCAGATAGCTCCCAGATATCACTTAATTTCATCTATAGAAGAAACTAATAAAGCATGCTCACCATTTGTAGAGTGCATAATATGATTAACTGCTCCTTCCTACCTGGCACATCTCAGATTTCCTGTAACAGCAATATTCAAATGACAGTATTTAAGAGGAGAAATTGCTGTAGCAGCAAAACATTATACACTGGCACACAGTTTGTGAGATGTCTATGTCTTTTTCCACTGCTGGTCACTTCACTTTTATACCAAATTTTCAATATTCACCTTTAAAAAAAAAGACATTCTTACTCCTTGATGCTAGTCCTTCTTATACAGCTGCATAACATACACCCCAGTAAATACACAGCATTTGAAATATATATGAAGTATTTTATATCTCATTCCTCATGAAAATCCACTGGTAGATAACGGATAATTACTCACAGCTGCTTCTGATTTGGGGCAGTTACTCTGATGTACAGTAGTGCCTCATTAGAGTTTGAGGGGATTTTTCTTTCTGATTACATTCTCTCTAAAACTGCTGGCAAGGCCACTTGCTTGAGGAGGGTGGAACTGAAGTGCAGCACTTCATTTCAGAGTACATTATTCGGTGACGGGCAGGCAAAATTACTTCACTGGGTGTTTATCTGCCCTCCTAATGGACGTGAGGTCTAAACCCCTTTCCCTGTAGGACTTTCCTATGCTTAAGTACCCGAGTTCCCTGAGCTAGAGTCTGCCTGCTTTTTAGCACTGGGCACGGCACAAAGATTTATGTTGCTCTGTGTGACCATACCAGTCATCCATCACTATTAATTACAAAAAAATCTTTCTCCTCGTTTCTAAAAGCCCTTTGAATTAACTTCCATTCTGAAGTTATACCACAGATGGTCAAATGCTTGTGGACAAGGAGAAGGCAAACATTCTTGAAAACACCTCTGTGATCTATCTAGACTTCTATGTCAGGGAGAAAGTCAAGGGATTTAGGTGACTAAAGATGACTTTCCTCAGCCAAATTTAGCTGAAAGTTTCACAAGCAAGTTACCTCATCTCTCTCCAGAGTCAATGAGAAGAGATAGACTTCTTCAGAGACAGTTCATACTAACATGAAATACATACCAAATCCAGGTGGGATGATTAACCCTCTGGAGATGCTTCTTGCGATTCATTCATTATGGAAACCATCTCAGAACATGGAGCTAATAATCAAAAGATCTTTGCTTAGACAAGATGAATGTTCATTTTCCCAGTAGTTCTAAAATTATGGCAAACTTGTATGCAAAAAAGGAACAGATAAAAATATCTGAGGAGAGTGTATAAATATCTGAACACAGTTTTGACATTTTTAAAACAAAAGTATTATTTTCTTCTACTGAAGATGGGGAAATCATACTAGGAGTGAACATGACAGATAGTTTTGTCTGCCAAAGAAGAAATAGCACAGGCTACACCTCTGCTTCATCTAGGGAATTTTCTCTAAAGTAGTTGTACCAAGGTAAAAATATATTACTTCATTTCTTTTCATAATAAGAAACAAAGAAGTATATTTAAACTGCGCCAAGTCCTTCCTAATGAGGGATCTGTTTGTACATATTCTGCATCTTTCTAACTACCAAACCCATCCTATCACCCACCACCTTGTACTACATTTATTTTTGTTCAAGCTGCCATGCCAAAGCTACATGCACACCACTACTGCCACCACTAAATGCTATTAATGGGGCCGGCTGCAAAAATGGAGGATGTAGGCTACTAATATAAGGTTTTAACTGATATCACTGTATTTGCCACCTAGTGTTTGAGTTTGCAGAGCTCACTTCTATTCCATTCAGCTGTAAAGAGGAAGTCTAAACACTTGCTTCTTACATGAAAGCTAAGACAATGTTCTTACAGAATCCCTCATTTCCAGGGCTTGAGACTTTTAGTAAAACCCCAAATATTGCATGCCTTCCAGCTGACCACTGGACATTAATTTGATTTGATCACAGTGTTACTACTAATCAAACCCCTATCATTTGACACTTTCCCTTTTCTCAGACTTGGAAAATCTACACAGAATGGCCTTAATCCAGACTTCTCATGGTGCAGATCCACCAGAGCTCAGACTCTGCCTGGCCCCCGAGGGCAACTGAAATGCACATCACGGATCAAATCCCTTCTTTCAGCCATAAGGGCAGACCTGTACCTCCTCCCCTGGCTGTACAGCAGCTTCACTTGCTGGTAGAAAAGCAAGGACAGCAAGGAGCAGGGCAGTGGTGCTGGTTGGGAAGGGATGGGCTCATGAGCTGGTTCATGTGCAAAGGCTACGAGTCCTGTACAGGCAAGGGAGATGCTCCCCTGGACAGGCACAGCCCTGTCCTGACACTCGCACAGGCACTCGGCTTTCAGTCAGCAACACCTTGGCCACCTCTTTGGTAACAGAAACAGGCCAAATACAAAAGCCTAAAGGGAATTTTTTTTAATTTTAAAAGAGCGAGCTGGTCCCCTCCCACATCCTGCAGAGTAAAGACACCACTCCCTGTCAGCAGGGCAAGAGCATTAGCACAGGTGTACTGGGATTTGCCTGCATACCGTGTCTCTGCAGGAGCAGACTGTGCTAGATTGACTCAGTTTTACACTCATGCTCTGAAGAAGGCTGCTTACCAGCCCAATGAACATGTGGCTCTTGCAGGGTGGAAAAGCCCTCTGTTGACTTTGGCAGTGGCATACCCACAGTATGTCTCCACTTTAATTTTCCCAGTTTGATTTGGTTTATACTGCAAGAAAATGATCCCAAATGACCCTCTATTTATTTATTTTTAAACTAAACATATTAGGTGCATTAATGTTTCATCATCTGTTCTGACTGCCCCATCCCAGGAAGCCCCACTGTGGTAACAGAAGATTTTTCAGTGGGACCATATTCACCCCATGTGCCAACAACAGCCCTCTGCGTGGCTCTTGCTGCCCGTCTGATCGGGAAGGAGTTAAAGTCCTAATTTTTCTATTGCATTTCACTTTAAAGATAACCCCCTTTTATTACAGCATGGCTCAAACCCTTGGCTTGCACCGACATTGCTCAGCAGAGCGTTTGGTTTTCTCTTTACACCACATTTTAGCGAATGTTGTGTTTTATAAGATAAAACGATAAATGGCCTGACTTAAATGACCGGAGGGTATCTACTTTCCTGCTACTCTATTTAAAAGGTTTCTGTGAACATTTTACACACCTTATTGTGTGACTGTGGCTGTCTAATAGCAAAGGAAACAATAGCCTCTGATGTCCACAGAGGCAGGGCATACCACACAGGTGCCATGTTTTACAACACCACTATATCTTGTCATTCAGAAGTGCTCCCTGAACAAATTGCCTGTCATATTTAAAGATAAAATCTGACAGTGCCAGAGCTGACAAGTAGTCCTCAACCCTGACATACAACACGGAGCTGAATTTTGCTAGATTCGCTGTAGATGGATTTGTCTTTAGAGATTCACAGCAAAGCTAACTGCTGGCAGAGTAGCAAAAATTATTTCAAAACATTGCTAAGTGTCAGACTTTATTAAATGGTTGCTTTAAAAAAAGGGGAAAAAAGCTTCTGTGTTAGATTTAGAAAAGAACTCTACAGAAATGTATTCATATATTTTACTTCTCCATAAAATAATGATTTACAGCATTTCTAAATAATAGAAAATCCTGCAGCACATTTCAGGAAGTGTATATTCATTGCTCCTTAGCACTGGGATTTTTATTTACACTGCAGGAGCTTGTATTCTTTTATCTTTTGCCTCGTGAGGCTCCGAAAGGTACATACAGTAAATGAGAATTAAGGAGTGACACAGAGCTCAGCAACGCCCATCCACTGCTCAGGTGGTGACTGGGGGCAGTCAGAGGGCTGCCTTGGGAAGCAAAGATTGGTGCTGCAGGGCTGTTTACCCCCAGCCACACCAAAGGGAACAGAGGATGGAGGCTACAGAGCTACAGCACAAGTGGCACTGGCAGATGGGCAGAGGCAGGGCGGGTACTCTACAGGTATGCTGAAATCCCAGCCTGCAATCACTTTCAGATCAGCCCCTTTTTGTTCTCTTTCAGGGTTCTGAGGGGTAAAGAGCCACATACACATAGACATTTGCTTATCCAGCTCTTTGTTACCCTTTTATGTCCTCATTAGATATCTGTACATTTAACTCCCTCCTTGGCCACAGAATGCAAACTTTTGAATGTATAGCCGGAGAGATTTTTCTGTCCTGTTCATTAGCCATTAGCGAGGAGCTACATGTTTGTTCTCAAAGAGGAAAAAGAAAGGCATAAAACATTATCTGCCGTTCAACGTGCCACGTTGTGTCAAATCATTTCACAGAGACAGCCTTGATGTCGAGACGTCTTTTCACACCTACTGCCAGACGAGTGCTGAACTGATGCAAAGGGGACAGCGCCTGGCTGCCCCACCCCAGCCACCCCCCCACTGCCCCACGAGTCTGCTGCTGCCAGAACCACGTGCCGAGCTGGAGCCAAATAAACACCCCAGCGGTGGGAAAACGGGACAGGACGCGGCCGTAGGTGAAGTCAGCAGGTGTCACACAGAGAGCAGGTAGGGGCGAGCAGGACACCGGCAGAGCAGACAGCTGAGTGTCACCAGCAATCGCAGAAGAGCTGTCACAGTGAGCAGAGGCAGCTGCCTCCCAAAATCATAGAATGGTTGGGGTTGGAAGAGACCTCCCAGATCAGCTTGTTCCAAGCCCCCTGCACCGGGCAGGGACACCTTCCCCTAGACCCCATCCAAGCTGGCCTCAAACACTTCCAGGATGGGGACATCCACAGCTTCTCTGGGCAACCTCTTCCAGTGTCTCATCACTACCACTGAGTTATGTTTCTTCAAGGAAAGGGACCCTCACCATAGGGGCGAGGCCAGCAGTGAGTGTAAGTATCTATGAAAAACCTGGGAAAGAGACAAGGGGGGTAGGAGTGAGAACTGTGCCCTCATCCATGCTGGGTTACAGCAGGAAGGTGAGAGCAGGGGGCTGCAGCCACGTTTCTGGAGGGGTTGTGGCACTGCTGTGCGACTTAAACTTCTGACAAGCTAGTGCTGATGTAGGAGTCTGGGCCAGGAGCATTATGCAAGTGTCCAAAATGGGTGATTGACATCAGTTAAGTCAGGATCAATGACTGGAGAGCCTAGTGCTACATCTTGCACATAAGACTGACATGTGCAGAAGGCTGTGGAATCACAAAATCGGAAATTAAGTGGTCAGAGACAGGCAAAATCGCAGCTACAGCCCCCACCTCCAATTTATATTTCAGCCACAGACCTGCCATGAAAATCAGGATTTGAGTTTAAGAATAATGGTTGAAAATGCCTTTCTGAAAATCAGCAATCTGGGAATCAGAGGGGCAAACAAACTCACCCTGCTTTTGTTCAGATACACGTGAGCTCAGTGGTGGGTCTAACACCCTCTAACTGCTGGCATCTCCCTTCCCTGCCACAGATTACTGCCCAGCCATGGTGTCCTCCCTGTG
The DNA here is from genome assembly GCA_013398855.1 of Mohoua ochrocephala. Taxonomy (NCBI): domain Eukaryota; kingdom Metazoa; phylum Chordata; class Aves; order Passeriformes; family Acanthizidae; genus Mohoua; species Mohoua ochrocephala. The sequence goes on along the minus strand of VZTA01021744.1, from coordinate 26,218 downwards.
CTGGTGACTCTGAGGCAGGTTTGCTGCTATAGTGTGCACAGTGTGGGGAAGTAATACCTGTGAGTATGAGAGGAGAAAGTTCAGGTGTAGATACAGCTCCAATGAAATCACCCCTGCCCAGCCCTACCCCAGCCCCTCGGCTGAGACTTATGCCAATGGGGACACATCCAGGTATGAATTCTAATTGCAGCTCTAACTTGATTTTGGCAGACCCTTCCGAGTGCCTCTTTTACCGTACATCTCAGCTGGGTCCCTGGAGTACAACCCCAGGAGTGGCTCTTGTGTTTTCCATCTGTTGGATAAAAATATCTGCTGCTGTCACCAGCTGAACTTAGTCCAAGAAGAAAATAACCCCGACTTTACTAAGGTGACCCACACAGGGACACTTCTCACTGTCTGCAACGGAAGAGCCACTTACATGAGTCTCATCTTCTCTCTCACAGAACCTTTCTATGGCATGGACCTATCTACTAGTCACTACACTACAAAAATCTCCCCGAGTACTCCATCATCCCGTTTCCTACAAAGCTTGACTTTGCCTTAGGAACAGTGTTAGCAAAAGATGTAATTGTCATTCTCCTGGGCTGCATCAAATCTTATTTAAGGATGGATCTCCTCTCAATTTCTCTTAGAGGCACTTTACCCTAGAGAGAACCAATCCATTATTGGAAGGAGATGTTCTGACCCCATTAGCTGGGCAGACGTGTGTCTGAACTACAGACCTCTGAGCATCCTCAATCCAAGATGAGCTAGCTCAGGCAATGGTGTCTGGAAGGGAGGCATCCTCGGAGATCCCTTTGCATCCTGCTCTGTACCAGGCAAGTGCCGAATGCACACTGCAATAGGTACCCGAGAGATCGGTATGTCCAGCAGCTCATTGAAATGAGTGAATGCAAGGGTATGCAGATAAATATAAAATCCTGGGAAGTGTCATTTTGGATGTATGCTATGTTTTAAAAAAAGCATTGGAGAGAAATTCCTTGTGATTTATAATTCTCATATTGGCATGTACAAAACATCAGTGCGTTATATCGAATTTTTTTAAAAGACTGCTCTGTTCCAAGCTTGCTTCATGCACTTTTGACTCTGGCCTCTGACAATACCAGAAAATGCATAATACAAGCATTTTCAACCTTTAAAAGTGGAAATGTCATAACTTATAGTCTAAGTTAGTCAGTTTTGGTCCTGACTCTAATGAAAGTGCTGTTGTCCAATATGCTTTGCTCTACATTGATTTTTCTTTTATCAGCTGGGAGTTCTGGTAAAAGAACAATAGATCTAATAATATCAGTAAAGCAAGGAAAGTAAGGAACAGTGAGCTCTTCAATATATACAGGTCAAGCCACAATCAATTTCCAGATTTGAAATTATGTTTTTAAAATGTATGTTTAATAAAAGATCTTGTTCTAAGTCTATCAAGTCAAAGCTTGTATAGTTTCAAGTTCCTGAATGACTGCTTTATCAAGCAGCCCAGACTTAGGCCCCAGAGGTTAAGCAATAAAGGAGAAACAAAAATAACTTAAAAGTTTCTGCAGCTAGTTGAACCCAGCAACAGGTCCTTAAACCGCTTTTACATTCCTACAGTTTGACATACCATAAAGCCACAAGATACATTGAAAAGCTATGAATTTGCTAAGTAGGATTTCACTTCCTCTTGTTGTTAGAGGTCATTAAGTTTATTAGATGTTAGCAAAATACTTGTAAACAGAAAATATGAAGGCTTATGAAAAGTGCCCTTTATTTTCACCCCACTAATTAACATGTGACTAGGAACGGGATAACAGAAACCTAATTAATGAAATGCTGTTAGTTCCAAAATCTTAGTGATAATTATGCAGCAAGTTTCATACAGACCTGCTGAAGTGAAATATAATTGTGCAAAGAGGGCATCATATAGATTAGATGAAAATTTGCATGCATGTTTTTAGCAGATACGCTGATTCAGTTACAAACTCTAAAATCATACTCTGGACTCACTGAAAAAGCAAGAATCCAGAGTGATACAAACTTTCTTTACTTCTTTTTACCTATTTACAAACTCAGTGTGATTCTACTGGTTTGAGATCATGGTTCTTTTACATGAATGATCTTGGAATAAAAAACCCAACACTTTAAAAAACATTTAACAAAAACTCACTTTGAACTATGATTGTATGACCACAAAATACAGACATTGGCTGACAGATAAATTGCACATCTGCAACTTCAACAATATAATTTGAGACCTTTTAGATCAGAAATGAAGTCTCATCACCAAATGAAAAGAATATCTTTTAGCTATAGCAGGGTGTATAACCTCATGAAACTCTCATTTGCAGGGTGATAACCGTATGTAACAGGGTGCAAGAGCCTTTATGGTGAAAAGACAACTACAAGTCTGTCTCCTCAAGGGGAATTCAAGTTCTCACAAGAGATTTCCTATAGAAAGAACGGAATTAGGGTAAAAATCAAAATTCAACAAACACCAAATCCTGATTAGTCTCTGTCTCAATGAGGACCAGCTGCTCTTGAATGGAGATGCTTGCTCTTGAGTCTCCCTGTGCTTGTGTGCCTTCAGCAAAGGCCCTGATTATTGCATTTTTTTATTTTTTCTGAAAGGTCACTACTGCCACGTGTTTTACCCATTTTTATGAAAAGTTAAGGAAAAGAAAAGTAAAAAAAAGGAGAGTAAAAAAAGGGAAAAAAAGGAACCACTTAAGGCACTCTAGATCCCAGGGACACTCATCTTGGTCTTTCTAGATACATATAGGATATATCACAATGGATTGTAAGAAATGTTTCAGACTAACACTGGTTTTGCAAATGAGTCTCCACCCAGTTGCCTGGCTTTTACTTAAATCAATTAAACTTTTTCTAAAGCCAAGAAAAGAATGTTCTAGGCCAAGAAATCAAATTTCTCAGCTCTTGGATGCCTTGCTGACTCTGATCTGGAGTGTGTGTTAATAATGCTCTCTGTCAACTTTTTCACTCGGAGACTCCATTCCATCCTGGCCAATATTATTCACATTTCCATCACCTCTTGGCTGGAAACTACTAATGCAGAATAATTTCAGCACACAGCCTTTGGCCTGAAAGGAACTCCAGGAATTACAGAACACTGCAGTGCACCTCAGCCACACGGCCATGTGCACATCAAATCACTCTGCTGTCCTCTACAACGGCTCTTGTCAGAGCATCAAACGAAATCTGCTGTATTGGTCCTTGTCTTGCCCTGCCACCCGAATCTAGGATAGCATGGACAGCTTTCCACTGGGAAAGAGAGAGCTAATGACAACTATTCCTTTGATGTAGTAGAACCCTACACAAAATCTGATGGGGGTGTAGATAAACCTGTGAGATGAAGCTCTTTAGAAACATGGGCCATCACAAACCTCACTCTTACTCTACATACAAGACACATTTCTTTGACAATGACTTGTTTAACATGACTACATATGTTTTAAATTGCAAGCTCTATTGCAACAAACATGGAACAAAGAGTTTATAAGCTCAAACAGACTGATGCAGCGTTGGTAGGCACTGAGTTTCTACTATTCACCTAATGTAACCCTTTGTGTCAGACATGGGAAGTGTGAGGTTGCAATGCCAGAAGAATGTGTTCCAAACCTAGTAGAGCCATAAATTTTTGCTGAAGGAAACACTATTACGGGGAGTAGAAGTCAGTCATATTCATTTATGATATGAGTCTTACCAAAGGCACAGAAATTAATCTGCCTTCCTTACTAGAAGATTTGCAACATAACCAGAATTTAATTCTATCAATTCAAGAATAAAAACAAATTCCCCACCATCCGTTTTATCTATTTACCATTATTAAATTGCCAGCATAGGCAGATGAGGATAACTATGCACTTGGACTTCACACACAGTTCAGGTTGTGAGAAATGCGCCACTGAAGAGCAGACTCAGCATCTTTGAGTTTGCTGCTTCGACAAAGTTTCTCTCTCACTCTTTGGCATATAGAGAGCTTACAGAAACCAATTTTGTCACCTATGCACCTCAACTTAGTTGGTTTGAAAAATATGCTCTTCTTCCACGCACTGCAACAACGAGGTACTGAAGACAAGACCTAACACCTTCTGGAGGGCAAATGACAGACAAACAGATTCTTTAAGCAGTTTATTTGATAAGTGTCAGTAAACTAGTAAATACATAACACAAACTTACATATCACAGTGTATCTTGCAGAGTTTTATAAACAGGTCTTAATAAAAAGTAACAGTACCAAATGAAAAAGGAGTCAAAATAACCTAATAAATTTGTTTGAAAATAAAGGTACAATACATAATTCTAAAGTTTTCTCACTTTAAGGTCACATCAGCCTAACAAAGAACAAAACTTGTTAATAACATTACTGTTAATACTGAGACAGAAGGGAGAGAAGGGGCATCAGTCAATAGAAGAGAAAGAACAGCAATGAAAAAATTGGGGAATTCTTTGATGTTGGATAATAAATTATTAGGATGTTCATCAAAATAGCTAGTAAAGCAGTGCTCTCAGTAAAGTACTACCAGACTACCAAATAAGCACCGGACCAAAGTGCTAACAGGTGCATAACCAGCATTCCAGTTTGCTTCAGCAACTCATCTTCACCTTGGTAAAAATAGCACAAATACCGACAGGGTATTTTCTTAAGAGTTTCCTAATACAGCAGCTGTACCACCTTATGGGGCATGCAGTGGAAATACTTAAAATAGATCTAGAAGAGTGGGGAGAGTATTATATTATATTGTATTTTATACTGCATATTCTCCATGGAATCATTTAATTCCAATAAAATCTATCTTTCCCATTGAGAGCTCAGGGACTTGGAATGTAACTAAAAGATTCACTGGAAAGTTTTAATCAAACCTTAGGAGGTCTGAAAGATCTCTATTATATGAATGTATTATTGTACGTTATGCAATTAAATATTGTGCTAACTATGACATGAGTAGGACAGATTCCAGCTCCACTTTCAGATTTAACTTTGGAGGACAACAAGTTCTATGAGAGCATCTTTAATCTGTAAACTGAGCTGATTAACTGGAAGTAATGGGGATATGCGACAGAAGGTTACATAACACTGGTTCCAGGGTTGGCACTCAGACTCCACCTGCACTTTTGACCTCTGCCTCAGTTTCTCTGTGTAAAGCACCCTGATATTTTAAGATAAAGAGCCACTTTTAAAATACCGGTACAATTAGATAAATTTTTCAGTGAAGCTGTTAGGAAAGGGACTCTGGAAAATTTCTTCCAATTTCATATGTTACACCAAGAGGGTTACAATGAACTAGGAAAAATGAAAAACTTGTGACAATAAAGAGGTGATTTCACTGCATTTGTTTTCTCCTTTTTTTTTATGTAGACATTCATCTTCCACAAGAAACAAAGCTTCCCAAGACATGCTGGAGAGCAAAATGCTCAAGTCACACACACTTAGTTTCAAAGTTACGTTGCTACTCCGAGAGAGAAATCAATGTATACTATATTAAAAACAATCATCACAGCCCTTCAAATGATTGGAGAGCTTAACTTTGAATGCAATTCAACCTAATAGAGGCTTTAATGGCTTTTGACAGATTGTTCCACTGATCAAGGGACATGTATGAAAATAGCTGCCTACCAAGCCCTGATTTGATTTTAAGAAAAGAAAACTGAAGGTTAATGGTAAACAGAAGTTGATTGTTCACATTTTCACTGAAATAACTCTATCTGACCTGTTCTTAGAAGCAGTGGAATAAAGGATAATGGGAATCTTATACACCTGACTTTTTACTTTAGCCTGTAATCAAGGGGACTAATCAGACCAAGATGTGTTGGCACGAAAGCAAGTATTTGACGATAGGGAGGGGGAGGAGAACAACTTTTGTGACCAAATTCTTAACCATCATGGACAAGCCCTGTAAAACCAGTAGAGATTTAGAGGATGTAAACCATAGCATAATACGTCCTTCTGGATTATGAATGTTTCTCCAAAGCAACAACAAGAGAAACTATAGTTCGCATGACATACGTGAAGTGCTCATGCCCCAACATCAGCATTTTAATGTGCTAATTTTATCAGTTATTTCTTGGCTTTTATTTTACACATTATTCAGCCACTTTGAAGCCTTTCTATGTACAGTCTTTTTGCAATTGTACAAATTATCTTCTCTTGCTCAATGAATGCCCTCAGGCTAAGAGGACAGATGAATGTAAATGAAGGTGCAAGCCCAGCCATTAAAGGTGAAGAGTCAGTTTGGACAGGAAAGAGAACAGTGGTTCTATTCAGGATTGCCTCTGCCTGTACAGGTGGGGTGAGCCAGAACAGGGCAGGAAGGGAGTCCTACAGAACAGCAAACGCTGGTGGTTTGGCCAGAGCCCTTCACCACTCCCTAGCAGCTCCACCTTCTAAAGGCAGATTAGTGTAGTGCTGAACTTTTCACTCTTTTGGGAACTGCAATGGCTGCCTATTTTTGATGAGGAACCTCATGCAAACAGAATTCTTGCCTGACCCTTCCCTGTGTCAGATCACTGTCCTGGTGGGACAGGACAGAAGATGAGCTGCAGCAACTTGAATCTCAAATGGGAACCAGAATGTTTGGAGGTACTCAGTTTGTGGAGGTCCAGCAGGACGGAGGTGGAGGCTGAAGCTGGGGATGAGAGTTTCTCATCCCTGTTGCTACAGTGGAACAACCACTCTTCCCAACTCCGTAATCTTGGTGCCAGCTGAGAGTGGTCAGCTCCCAGCAAAAAGCTGAGGACTGGCTGTCAGGGGCAGGAAGGGGTTTAGGGAGCCAACATTAACTTTGCACCAGGTGGTAACAATTAAGGGAGATCCTGACCTGCACTGTACAAGTTTGAGCTCAATGACTCCCATATGAGTTCAGTTAATGAAGTTGTGGCCTTGAGAAAGCACATCCCTTGGGTCTCACGTGCATCTCACCTTGTCTCTCTCGCCCTGCTCTCAGCCCAGCTTAGACATCAGCTCCTGGCCTGGTTTAATACCCAATAGCCCAACGCTGCATGGCACAGGACTAATGCAACAGCACTGCTGTAACTGAGAAAGGAGCAACGCCAACTCTTAACGCACTACAGTATTTTAGTCACCTTCCATGATGGATTTTAATAATCTTAATTTCTTTAAGCCCTGTTACATCAATGGAATCCTTGAATCTGCCCCACTGCATTAAGTAGTCCAGCATGATTTTATAGTGCATCTTGCACCACTACCAGTAAACCCAAAACCATATTCAAATTATAATAAGACAACAGATTTGGATACTTATTGTGGTGCATGTTACCCATCCTGCACAGTTGCCAGTCGGTGATTACTCATGGCATTCTTATTTACCCTTTAAGTAATCAGACTCTGCTGTAAAGCTTAGAACATAAGTATTATGCCTTTAAAATCTACGGTATTGAGATTAAGTTTATTTACATAACCTTTTTAACAGAAGAAAGGACCTATGGGACAAAATATTTTCATATACAGGGATATGAACAAAGCATTATAAAAACATTTCTAATTACATTGCATAACACAGCAGTTTTCTATCAAATACTTAAAAACAGTCTGTATCTTTCATCCACCAAATTAGAGAAACAATAGAAGTTTTTCATTTTCTGCCAACATTTTCTTTCTATCAGTGTAAAACCAACTCTGTATCAGATCTATACAAGAAAGCCCTTGCCTTGAGCATTTCATTTGTACTGGTTCCATGTTTAGTCAGTAGCTTTTGTAAAATTGATGAATATTGTCTAAAGGCAAGTGCAGACAGGCAAACAGATCTGTATCTTCTGCAATCCATTTAGCCTGACGCACACGCGCAAGAGAACTGTTTTACCTCAGCTCAGGCCCGGCTGATGAAAAGTACATGTAAGCAAAGTCATGAACTTCACCATTTTAAAAGAACCACTGCATCTAATGTCAAAAGCTAATTTATGCTCTCACCTCTTCCTTGAAAGAACTTCACCTTGGTCCTCGTGCTTCTAAAGCATCCAGGCTTGGCAAACAATTGCTACACACAGGACATTCATTAGAGGCTGTGTCTTCCAGCTCATCCAAAAAGGAAATGGGTTATCTAATGCTGGAATATAAATGGATTGCTAAAGAATCATTGAAACAAGCTAAATTATAACTACTTGAACAAAATAAAGAAAACTTCAAAGTATTTGTCAGCTTCTAATACATAATCTAAAACCAGCAATAATTTACACTTGATCTCTCAGTTTCTTATATATACCTTCCTTTAACTGTGTTCTCCTTTTGGGGTACCCTTTGGCATTACTGTGCACTTCAAACGGTTCCACCACCTTACTCCTGTTATTGCTATCAACTCCTGTGGGCTTTGGAGATATGAAATCTTCTCATACTTCTGCATACTTCTGAACTCAATCAGGTTATACTGATTTAGATGATGCAAGGCTGGAATGCAACACAGAGCCTTAAACTACTTGATTATTGGTATTTTGGCAGTCTTATTCATTCCAAAGGTGCTCATCTGTCCATGTCATTGCTATCCATGGCTTAGATAAGTGCTATCTGACTGCACTGAGACCAGTACTAGTTCACCTAATTCACCACCTTAAATCTTCGCGCATAGGCAAGACCTGGGAACATGTATTCTAAAAATTCTATTATTACTGCCAGCAGTCTCCTAATGGGTTTGGGATTGTTTTGGCTTGGTTTTTTTTTTTACTGCTGCTGGAAATAATTTTTTGCCAATCATTTTTTAATAGCTTTGCCTCCACTTCAGCTACAAACTACAACATTGATGTGCCTTCTCCACCCTTTGTGGTGGTCAGATTCCTTTCAATACTGTGATCTCCATGGTTTTTAGCAGCGCTTAATTAAACACAAAGTAATCATAAAGTAGCAGCATAAATAAACAGTCCCCTCAAACACTGTGTTAACACTGTTACATCATTAGCTTGTTTGAATTCCTATTGCTCATTTCCAAAGCAATATCTGTTTCTGAGAACTGCCTTTTCAAAAGCAGAATTCCCACATCTTCAGCTAGCTTTTCTCTAAGTGATCTCCAAAGTAAACAGTGTTTAGTGTGGCACTAATCCAAATATGTGCTATTTGCCCACTGGTAAAGCCAGCTTTAGCTAGTGCAGGAAAGAGAAAGCTATGCCCACAACAGTATTTCCAATTGTTATGAAATCTGTGGCACAAGAGACAACAGATAAATGTGTAGATCAAGGTAACATTATCAAACCTATTTTAAGTAATAATTTATTCTTCAGAGAGTTTTTACATTCTACAGGATAACTAAAAACTTTCACAGAAGCCCAGGACTACAATGGAAACACTTGATTCAGGTCTTCATACTTTTGCTGGCACAGCTATACCAAAAGTCTTATGAGGTACAATCTCTACTTGATATAATTGTCCTGGCAAAAGCTGGTAGGTGTGGACACAGTTTTATACCACTAAAACAGAATTTTTACTGGCACAGCTTCCTTAGCTCCAAGGAGGTCTGGCAAATGTTGTACTGTCAAAAGTACAATTTTCAGGAGTACAAGCCTCATCCACACACACAGCACTTTGCCAGTACAGAAAGCTGGTGTGTTCTGCGTGAGCCTGGCCTCAGCAGAGACTTTAAACACCAGCTTAACACAGGAGGCATATTCATTTCTTGGTGGCAACGTCAAACTCTGAATCTTGCTGGCTTCTTTTGTAGTGATAATACAGCCTGAGTGCTTTTTCGCTGTAATGATTTTCTGCTTTCTGCGGCAAAGTTGGACACCAGTCCAACCAGTTCAGTTAAAACAGCAATTTATCAAATCAAAATTCTCTCTCTCATTCAGGAGTACCCTGTATCATCCCACACAGAATCGTTCTTTTTATGGCATGTTACTACAAAACATCACAAACAGCTTCATTTCTCATAGTTTTCTGGTTTTGTTCTCATAGATCTCACTTGATGCTCCAATACCCAATATCACAATCTAAATCTTCAAACCCAAATGGAAGGCCTTACTTAGGTCCATCAGCTCTTCAGGCAATGCACTAGGAAACCTGGCCTCAGAATAGAATTCACAACACTCAAACAAAGCAATGGTTAGGAACTAAATTCTGAATTCCAGGGAGCCCAGGAGGTATAGATTCACATCAGAAATCTCTCCTAGTAGTATTTAGTTGCCACGAGGCAAAACAGTAAGAAAGTCTTGGGATCTATGTTAGAATGCTCCTCCAGAATTCCTCATCTGAAAACCAGGTCTAAGAAGGAGCCACTGCACAAAGGACGATCTCCACCATCTCCTGCCCCTTTGTGTTACTGGATCAAGAATCCACAGCTGTGTTTTGAAGATCTCCAGCAGGCTGACCCCAAGCTGGCCTCTCATTAGCATGCCCAGATCATGCAACCTGCTTTGCCACAAGTGTGAGCTACACCTTGGGTTGCTCAAACCTGCCGGGCCAGAGACAGTTCTAGGCACTCATGGAAGCTGACGTTTAGATACCGAGGGAACCTGTCAAAACACTGGCTGAGTTGGGCCTGTTCAGCCTCAAGAAGAGATGGCTGAGAGGGGACGTTATTGATGTCTGTCAGTATCTGCAGGAGGTGTCAGAGCAGGGACCAGGCTCCGCTCCGTGGTGCCCAGCAACAGGGCAAGAAGCCATGAGCAGGAACTGATGCCCAGGAAGCTCCACCTGGACACGAGGAAGGACTTCTTTCCTGTGCAGTGCCTGAGCCCTGAACGGATTGTCCAGTGGCTGTGGAGTCTCCCTCACCAGGGATATTCCAGAACTGCCTGGACACAATCCTGTGCCCTGTGCTCTGGGATGGCCCTGCCTGAGCAGGGAGGTTGCACCAGACGAGCCACTGTAGTCCCTTCCAGCCTGACCCATTCTGTCATTCTGTGAAACATGGACATCCCCGGGCTGTAGGGTCATTGGGAATTAAAGCAGAGGAGGAGGAAACTAAGGCTGGTGTTCTGGACTTCAGGTCTTAAAAAACACACGCTTCTGTAAATTTGGGGACTGGTCTTTTTTATTATGAGACAGTAACTAAGCTACTGTGTAAAGACTGGAAAAATCTGCATTGACACATAAAATAACAAGGAATCATAAAGCTGAAAAGATTTACGATAACTACGAAGCTTCTCCCCAGATGACCAGCATCAATAATTCTAGGATGGAAGGTCACTTGTTATTCTATCCATTGAACAAGATTTTGTAGATAAGCAATTACTTCTTCTAGATCGTATGGCAGAGGCATATTACATTCATCATCATCTGTCCAGAAGGGATGGCATTCTGGTTTCTGGTCTTCTGGCAAGCTCTCTGCCGCGTCTGACTGGCATCTGAAAAGAAAGGTAAGCATATAAACTACTTAAGTAAAACTGTATCAAGAAACTGAATACTCAGCAAGGATACATTTGAGCATTAATTTAAAGAGAAAGATGATAATAAAAAAGAAATACGACATCTTCTGACACCAAATGGATTGCACATTTCCAGTGAAGTTGATTTCTGTTGTAGGCTTTGTATTTTCTATAGGGATTTCTCAAAAAGCCAATCACAGAGAAAACTCAGTTAGTGTTCCTTTATATGGTGAATTATTTTTTCATTATCTCAGCTGTTATTTAAAGTATGTGATTAAACCATTATCAGATTTAAATGTTTGCCGGTTTCCAATGTATTACTAGATTATTGAGAAAGATTAAACTGAATTTACTGCATTAAGGTCAGGGGGGATAGATTAAACAACATTAAAGAAGCCGGACTAGCTTTGTAGATTCGGGAGATTTACAAGTGTATCAACCTGCTTAGCACTGAAAAAGGCAATATAAAAAGAGAAAATTCTATAAAGAAAAATGGAAATGGAGGTTAATAACAACTTCCAATGATGAATAGGTGGGCAAAACTTCAATAAAATTAAATTAAGAGGTTAGTGTATGTTAGTCCCCAGAGAAAATGTTTAAATTACAATGTTTTTTATTAAATGGATTATTCATCAATACTAGTGAAGTCTAATTATAATATTCAACTGAACTGCAGCCTGCAGAGGAAAGTTTTTATAAGTGGCAACCATCACATCTCCAAAGATTAGACTGTAATACATGCTGCATCAAAAACATTGCCACAGTTCAAGGAGGATTTCTCCCCCTCTCTTTTCCCTTCCCTCAAACAACTTGCACATTGCTGATTAATTAGTTAATGTTTGCAAAGGGGCAAGACGAAGAAAAATGCCGAGAATTACCTTGATTTTGGTATATACTGCAGGTCTATACAGCTCTTTAAAGAGGTAACAACCAAATTGCAGAAATGCACTTTTATCTCTTGAATGACATTTTTTAAAATTCATGTTCTATAAAGTACATCATTTTTGTAAGAAATTAAAAGTTGTTTTAAACATAGATGCGTCTGTCATCTCAGCAGAATGAACTCTAAGTAAATACTGACACACGCAACTTCCTTGTCCACACCATTGACCTTCTGGAAGAGACTGTTGCCAAATGAAAGATGTCTTCTTCTCCTGGGAATTATTAATAGCAGTGTAATCCCCATGAGAAAACATACTTCAGCTTTACACCCATGTTGGTGGGTGGTTAATTGCTGCACCAGCATCCTGGGCACTCAATCCATCGTACATTACACTACAAGGACAGTATTAACACATAGCATTCCAATATATCTTCAGCTCTCCACATCAGCCCCTGATAATAGCATCTGTTAACATGCACTAAGTACTATTATGTAGCACATCACTTCATAAATAATAAGATTAGCTGACCTCAGGGCCCTGGGAAGAGTAATGTGTTTAAATGTTCTCATTATTTATTTAAAACAAGAATTAAAGGAACAGAAGCTACTTGTGACAATCCTCTTAGCATAAATATTAAACTGTTTGCATTGATAAGCTGCACTGTACAGAATAACAGAGGATTTGTTTTGCTGGCTGCTTTATAATAGTTGTTAGAGCAAATGCAGTTTAGTGTGTGAGTTCTGAGAGGTACTTAACTGATTGTGCCATCATGTTCAGAAGACATTTTCCAAATTATATAAAGGAACAGGAGAAAATTAATATGCAGGGGAAGCTGAAACTAATTACAGCATAACTCTATAAAGCTTTTAAAATCTTGCTTTATTTTCTGTCTTGGCACAAAATAATACACTCAGTTTGGTGGGTAGTATAAGACATTCCAGTTTAAGCATTTCCATCTAAAAGTGGATAAATTAACCATGTAGAGATTATTGCAGATGACAAATCACAAAGCTCAGCCAGTAGATACTGCAGGCATGTTATGTGATCTGCAAAACTCAGCTAATAATAATAATAATAATAAACCCAACATTTTCTCTCTCTCCCACATCTGCTATTAACAACAGTTTTCACTGAGAGAAAAGATATATCAACCTTTAGCTTCCTCACCATTTCAGAGCCCTCCTTCCACCTTCCATGTCTTTTTTTCCTTGTTCTCTCACACAAACAGATTGACCAGCTTTTCCCTCACATCTGGGCATTTGTGTTGCTGTAAATGTGGTAGCAGTCACGGTGATGCTGTGCCTGGACAGCCCAAGAGCCACTACTTGCTACTTTCCCTTTTCTATATTTGTTACCAGCAGAGCCATCACTGAGAGGTCTCCCCACAACTAAGCACGTGCCTGAACTTCCAGGCAATCATGCACTTGGGAAGTTTTAGCCATGGCATATTCCGTGTGAGGGATCAGAGGAATGGAAGTGTGTCAGGTCGTCAGACTTGCTGTGCCAATCTGATGACAGAAGGGCATCAGCGTGCTGTAAACACATAAAAAAGGGAAAGCAGTACCTAACACTCCAAGGTCAGCGATTCCATGGTGCCTTCATCCTTCTGCTGGATTTCTACTGCTCTGCTCCATACCAGCAAGAACAGCAGGGAATTATACATTTTTATAATTTGTGAATCATCTATTCTGACCAAAATTACAATCCCTGTGTCTGATCTGCTGACATCAAAGCCAGCTTAAGTTTCTCATATTCAAAAGTATGGGGCTGGTTCTGGGCAGTCACCACTGCACCTGGCAATTCAATAAGCACCTGAATAGCTCCCACAATCTGGAACATGGTCAAAGATGTGCTTTCTCACTCACAGTTAGGGTGCAAAAAACAGACCTTTTCAGATGAGTATATTACTGATTAAAAAAATTTCTACAGGAGAAATATTTCCTACAATAGTCTTTAATTTGTAGCAGTGGAACAGAGCTGAACATCTTGCAAAAGCATAGCAACATTTTAAACTGAAGCAGAACCATCAAAGGCACCTAAATGATTGTACAGAATTATTTAAAATTCTTTGTATCTGACAGTTAACTTGAGCTAGAAACAATAACTCCTGATAAAAAAAATAACCAAAAAAAGACTGCAAACATTGAGCTGTGGCGGTAGTGGAAAAGTACAAAGATTTGCGATGTTTTAAGTTAATGAAAATATTCCATATCAATTAAAAAATGTTATTTGGGTTAATAAAGTCAAAACTCCAAAAGAAAATAAAACTAACCTGTGTATATTATATGTAAAAAATGTGTAAAGAGTGGAAATCACACAAGCTCTGAAATACAGAACAGATGCCTTCAATACTTTACCTGCAGTAGGAGAACAGGAAAACTGCCATGATATATTTCAGAGCAATTTAGCTGCAACACCTTGACCATAAGTGTTCGACAACATATTACAGAAAGAATTGTTTGTTTATAGAATGTAAAAAACTCCATGGTCCCTACTTTCTTACTAAACAATCAGACTTGTGACAGTTTCATTTAAAATAAGCCCATTTTTAGTTACTGTTGAAGTGCATGTTCTCACTACCTCTCCCCTCTAAAGTTCTCAGATTTTTCATAACCTTTTTGTCTGTTTTTGACAAATGGACTTTGCTCATTAATATTTACCAATGTAAGTGATGACAAACAGTTGTATGGCTGTTTGACTATTTGCACAACAGCACATGATGTTTTCCCTGGAAGGTGGCTGACATCCCCACGGGCAGGTGCACGTTCACAGACAGACACTTGCCTGGTTACGGTTCCCTGGGCTGCACTGATTTTTGATGATCAGGGTGTCATCTACATTAGAGGACACTGATCACGATGCTAAAATTAACCAAGCTAGCTAAAGTATGTGTTAATTATGAGTATGCAAGCAGTCAATAAAAGGTTAATGCAAAAGTCAAAGGATAAATTTATTTCAGTATTGCATCACTCTACTGACTAAATGACTAACATTATGCTTTGTTTTTAATCGATATATTTTACAGTAATGCCCGAGCCATTGATTTGAAAAAAAGTCTTCTTTCTAATAGTTAAGTTTTGCAACTATTAAGTATCAAGTGTCAATATACTTAAAACACTCTTTCTTCAGAGCAGATACCTTTTTGTTCCATTGTCAGGAACAGGAATGCGTATAAGGCAAGAGGCGGCCTCGGGTTCTGCTGATGAATGTGATTAATGCAAATAAGAATTATTACTTAGGAACCTAAATAAGGTCCTGTGAATTAGAGTCCCTGGATTCTCTTGCACTGTTTGTCTACTCCACAGAAGTGTAGTCGAATCAGATCAATAGGGGTCAATCTGTGGCTCAGACTGCACAGGCATGTTAAGAGTGAGGAGAGGATATAAACAGTCCTGTTCCCGAGATGGTACTAATTTAGTTGCCTATGCCTGGCAGTTCAAAGACCAATGGAGACACATGGAAATTCATAGGGTAAGACAAGGAAAATGGGTCTGGCCATCTTCCCCAGGTACTGATATGGTCAGAAGGGGAGGATGGGACATTTGCCCTCCAGGTACAAAAGCACACGCTCACCCATGCACACTTACTCCAGCATTCCTGAAATTTTATGTTTTATATGAGAGCTATTCTCTCCCTCCATTCATGCTGGAATAAAGGTGTTACTGAACTGTTATTCAAAACTTCCGAGTAACTTTTAAAACAATGGCCCAGGCAAAAAAAGCATTTGGATCACTTTACTAAGACAAACGCATTCCTGAAACCCAGATTGACATCACCTAAAATGGCACAACTCTGCTAATGTGGGGGGTGCTGTTCTGAGTAAGAGCAACAGCAGCAACTTCTTTAGACACCATCTTCCTTTCTTAAAATTCACAATGACTTTGCACATATGGGTCTGATCAAACATGGGTTATTAATGTTACAACACAGAGCTCTGCTGTGGAACACAAATTCTGCTAGTATAGGTATGAGGGACGTAGAGATTTGCTTGTAGCTTTGGATTTTTTCATTCTCGTCCCTCAAACAATTCCCCCGCATGGAAATTATCATGCAAACTACATGTAGTTACTCTAATCTCAGCTTTAGGATAATCCTATGTCATTTCAAGCTGACACTCTTAGTGGCCAGAGCATATACAAGAGGATCCAGTGTGTTCTCAGTTATCTGAATCATGCAAAGCACAGAGGAAAGATGACATTACATACACGAGGACAAATAAATAAATTAACCTTGATTTTTCTTTTTTTCTAAACAGGGTATGTCACTGACAGGTATGACAAATTTATTTCTGCTGCTGAAAGCACCACAATTAAAACCTGACACCACTTCAGTAACTGTTGAAACTTTCAGTGATTTCAACAAGGCCAAGATTTCAATCCAAACACTTTTCCAGAAACTATTCACAATACACATGAGCTAAGAAGCATATAAACACCATCCAAAAGAAACTATGGAAGGAACGAAAAAGGCTGGATATAGTTTCTCAAAGTGAAATTTCGCAAGGTATACTCAAGTCTTTTATCCATTTACAATGGTGGCTACGTTATTGGCATTGTAAGTCAGCTAACACAACACGGAGTAACAAGATGTGATGTTCTGTAACTTCAAAGCTGCCACAGAAAGGAAAAAAATCTATTTTATCAAACTGACTTGCTCAGCAAAGAACAGAAAAACTCTACAGTAAAAACTCAAATTGACCAAAAGTGCATGGTTCCAAGGAGGTATGTGACAGCTTCCCACGCCCTTCCGGAGAACGGACACGCTGTTGCCAAAGAAAAATGGAAACAAACACAGCTGAAGAAATGGCAACTCTTCCATTGGGAGCAAAACCTGCAACAGCCATTATGTCACGGGGGCCCTCATCCTGCACAGACAGTACTCCAGCCTGGATCACCCATATCCAGGGGAAACCATTCCTGTGCTCTCCCAGAAGTACTTTTTCTGGAGAACTAATCCGAGACATGAGATCTAGATAGGTAGCTGAAGCTTAACTTGTTTATAGTTTAAAAAATGTTGAAATCTTGACATCTGATTTAGCTTATTTTAGAAGAAATAACATATATAGAATCAGTATTTCAACTGGAACTTCACCAAAGGTGTTTTTAAGCGCGTTTGGAAAATGGGGGTTCACTAACACCCCATCATGACACAGGGTTAGGGTGGAGTACTTTCTGATTTCTTTGTTTAAACTCTGTAAAACATAATGAAGCTAATAATTAAAAATCTCTCACTTGGTATTAACTTTCTTAGTTTGCATCCTAAAGATTATTTACTGAAAAAAACAGAGGATGAAGAAAATATGAATATACTGAAATATGGTTTTTTATATGGCTATATCACGAACAAGATTCCAATTTTTCATGCCAAAACCGACATTTTGAAAGTTACTGGGTCCCATCTTAACTTTAAACTGAAGATTTTCTTAGTTTTTTTAATTAACCAATCAGAAAATTGCCAACTTTGGCAGAAAGCATTTCTTTGAGTTGTTCCCTGCTTGTCCCTCCTGTGACTCTGCACAACTAAAACCTTCCCAGGTTTACTCTACCTTTTAAGAACAAAACAAATTAAATCAATATTTGACTTTGCAAACTAGATTTTAGAAGTACTAGTCCCAAACAGACAGTGAAATGAAGTGGCCAGATGGAAAGAGAGCAGTGCTTCATTCTTTTGGACATCTACTCCCCAGTGCATTCCCAAGAAGTCTGTCCCATTTACAATAAGTCATTGCTGATGTTCTTTCATGTGCTGTAACTACAGTGTGCCCAGCCATAAATAATGGCTGAGACTGGGATTGCATTTATAGAAGGGACAAAATGAGTTTGTTTCCAGATAAGAAACTTGAAAAGAGAATGCCAGTTTTAGGAAAGGGATGGAGGCAATATCAGTTAAATATTAATCTAAGAAAAAAAACATATCAGCTGCACAAAGACGCAAGAACAAATACACTCGCTGGCACATCGGATGATCTCTGTCTGCTTCTTTCAAAAGTTGATAATGACTCATGTCACTAGTGCTTTTGGCCCTTATCACAGAACCAAAGTTTACAGTCACTGACTCAAGAGCTTTATGCCTCCAAAAGAACCCATTCCACTGGAAACGAGGACACTGGCTACAATATCCTGAGGCATCACTGGTGACAAAGTAGGATAGCCTGAAAACAGCCAGCCTTGTCTGTACTTTGACAAAGTGAATCTATAGCAGAATCCATCTTTAACACTGGCCTGCAGAGTGCATTTTGCTGTTCCACAGAAAGGCAGAGCGGAGATCAATGAACCTGACACTAAACAGGGTGAAACGACAGTTGCATCAGCTTGAAAATGTCAGAGTTTCTATTATTACTCAAATAGTAAACCAGGTAAATATGAGAAGAGCCCTCCACATGTCGAAATAACAGCAACCAAAGCACGGGTGGAGTCCAACCGAAAGACTTTTCAAGTGGCGCACCAATGTGTTTCCCATGCATTTGTAGAAATACATAAAAACGTTTTTAAAATACATTTTGCTGTCTTAATTGTAAAGAACTTAAAATACTTTCCCCCCACAATATTGATTAAAATCTGTCAAAATGTACTTCAGTCTTCCTAAACTATTTAGCTCAGAAACTAAGGAAAAGGATAAAGGTTTGTTTCAGCTACAGAGTGGGGACTGTAAAGCCCCAAAACCTCAGAAATATTCCAGCTCTGGGTGGAAAGAATGAAAGAAAGGAGGAAACAAGAAGCTCCTGTCTCCAAGACAGTGGGGTAATTACTGTGGGGTAGTTAATAAAAAGAAATCTACCCAACTTCTGATGAGTTTATCAGTGACCTTTCTCACCATGTCCACCAGCTCTCCCCTACAAAGGGGAATACTTAGGAGATGGCCCTGCAGCACTGAGAATAGACCTGGCATCAGACGCATGATGTGAATTTGACTTCCCCAGACAGAGCTTTTCCCCTCCTTTGTGTCCAACAGACCCAGAAACTGTCCATGAGAAAATCAGTGCACCTCCTATTCCCACAGGAGAATGTCTGTGTGGGGCAGCCTCCAATTCCATGTTTGTTTGATTTTTTAATTAAGAAACATCACTACTCGCTATAAAGTGTAGGGGGTAGGGAAATCCCCCAGAGAAACGCTGAATAAATAACATGGCATTTGCTGAAAGATGAAGCTTAATCCAATTTAACTTATAGGTCTAAAAATTGTTCCCTTTCAGTCCTGTTTCTCAGATGCTTTTGTTTCCTGTTTTTAGAGTAATATGTATACAAGGAATGTATCCTGACTGTATGAGAAGCACGTTTATACATATTTATATGCACACCCCTTCACACCAATACTTGCAAAAAATCCCATTAGTCCAAAAGAGACAGCATTTAGGAGGAAATTTTCAGCACCACAGACATAGATTTAGTTACATACTTTTCATGATCAGCAATGGGAAGGGAGTTATTCCCACCGTGCTAAGAATATTTGGCTTTGACTTCAAACAACGTACAAATATATCAACCTCAATATAATTTATATTCTCTCAAAAGGAACCTAAAATTCTCTAAGCCTTTGCTGAGACAT
The DNA here is from genome assembly GCA_013398855.1 of Mohoua ochrocephala. NCBI lineage: Eukaryota > Metazoa > Chordata > Aves > Passeriformes > Acanthizidae > Mohoua > Mohoua ochrocephala. The sequence continues at coordinate 6,494 of VZTA01021744.1, read as the reverse complement.
CTGATGTTCCAGTCCCTTCTGTTGCACTGTATGATCGGCTGTTTTATTTCACTTGCAATCCTTGCTTTCCTATGATTTTTTCAGACAAAGAAACAAAATGTCTGCTATATGCTGAGTATAAACACAGCTGACTTGTTTTCCCCAAAGTATCGATTTTATGCACTTTTAAAATAACTATTTTCATTCTGTTTGCATAATCAGCTGGGGCATTGTTCCTCTACATTTGCAGAAACACAGATGGAATTGCTGATTTGGAGCCTTTGGAGAGATTTTATAGTATTCTCCAGAATCTAAGCTTCTATTAAAATAAGGTTTCAAGCACTTCTGGTTGTGAAGATAGCCTGGACAATGTAATTTGATGCATGGTTATCTTGTTGAGTCCACAACCAGACAGACAGACGCAATAGCACCAAGGGAGCTGTGAACTTCCCCCACTTATTTTATTGGGTGTTTACTTGGGGCCAGATGCTCCCCTCTGTTGTGCAGAACAGCGTTAAATGACTCAGAAAAAAGAGAGGAAAAGGAAATGGAAATAAAAACCAACAAAGAGGAGAAAAGGAAATCCCCACAGCCCACTTCCCAGGGGGCTAGAGAAGCCCTCCCTTGCCAGTACTAGACCGCAGGAAGATCTGGGGCTGAGCCATGCATATGGCACATTTTTTTGAACGACACTGTATTTTCCAAGAGAACGTCACCTGAAAAGTTAATGATGCTTCTAGCATCATTTGCTCTTTCACTTTACCTTTTGTACTCTTTATATGTGAAAGTCATATGGGTAAGGAAAAATGTAAACATAGGATCATTTTAAATGAGACGGCGGGAGGATGGCCCTCCCGCTTAATGCCACCTCATTTAAAATAAGCAATCCCATTTTCCAAAGAACTTCAGGATGTTCAGGCTCTGCCCTCCTGCAAGAAAGCTAAACACATTTTCCTTGTTGAGTGTGTATTTTTCCATAAGGCACCTTTTCACGTTAATAAAAATCAACTGCTGTATGACAAATCCCTGTTATATAAGGAAAGTAAAATCAAAGGAAACATGACTGAATGTAACTAACAGCAACCGCATTACTTGATCCTTAAATCACACTGAAGAGGGGTCTGTATCTCTTTAGCATCAAAGCAATGTAATCCTTCCTGCCTCACTCCTGCCAGCTGCTAATACAACCCACCCCCAAAATGCCCCAGCTCCCACCAGGACCAAAGTAAGGGTGACCCAGAAGGGGCAGCACTTGGGAGCTGAAGGGAACTGCAGACCTTAGATGTTTGTAGTAACCACTGTGCAAGGACTCCACGTGTGATTTTACACAGAACAGTCCTTTGTGGATGTACGGCTCATTAGGGAGAGTGACACCAAATGGAGATCCTGCCCCCGAAACCACCCGGACCCTCTCAGACTCTTACTAAGATGCACCTCTTGCCTGCTTTGCTCCATTTCAGTGAATTTGCACATTTCAACAGCCACAAGGAAGCTATGGCAGATGGACAGAAAGCACCACATGTGAGAGCCAAACAACTCCAAGACTCTCTATTTGCAGACTGAAATTAAAATCTTGCTTATCACTATAACTTGAGAACATAAATACATGTACGGACACACAGACATCGCTCTCTTTATACATATATATATCTCTCTCTATATATCTATATATATACTCACACACATATATAAGAGGAGCTTATACCACATTTTCTATCAAGAGCTATGGCCTTGAACTCCTAAGAGGCTTAGGAAACAAAGAAACAAACAAACCTAAAGGTTTATTGTGCTGCAGAACGACATTGTCTTCCCTGTGTTGTGCACCTTGGCTGTAGCCTGAAACCAGAATGTTTATAACATATATTGGAACTCCTACTGTAAGAGCAATGCAATCCTGTGGGCTAAAACACAGTTTCTTTTAGGTCAACATGAGGTGAAACGGACGCAGGAGAGAACAAATAATAGAGAAATGAGAAAACAGATACAAGAAAGGCAGAGAGGCTCAAGAAGAGGAAGCAGGAGTTTAGGAATAAAAAAAGAAAGCCTCATGTAACTAATCACATTTCCACCGCTGCAGAATTTCTCCACGGCTGCTGCTTTATTCAGTGATATTTTATGGATAAATCACTAAAAAATATACCACCAAAAAAAATTCCAGTGCTGGCAGAGAAATAGACTTGATATCCCTGGAAATGCTACAGTACATCCAGCCACAAATAAAAATCATATGGCAACAATATGCTCAACAAGCTGCTTCTCTACAAGTGGAGTAAATCTTCTGACTGCCAAGCAAGACCACTGAAATTTCAAATAACTGCAAACATTATATACAGATTTAAAATATCCTTTTCTACTTTCACTTGAAAATAATTACCATTGCCCAAATACAACGTGAGTAAATGTATTTCATTATTTACTTTCAAGTTCAACATCACTATGGTGTAAAATTTTTGAATTAATGTAATTCTGTAATATTTTTTAAAACCAACTAAAATTCCAGTACAGACTGGATGACGAGTTAAAGTTACCAGACTGGAATATGCTTTTATTTATGAAATATGATTGCATTCAATCAATTTAAACACAAGATAAAGTACACGCATCCGATCCTGGCCTACATTCACAGCCACTATTTTCAGAAGTACTCACAAAAAGTGCAAGATTCTGATCTACAACATCCTATCAGTGGACTTGAATTCTCTCAGCACCATGAACACTTATTCACCCTAGTGAGTACCAAAATGCTACTAGCAGGCAAAGCCTAAAATGGCTATTGCAGCAAATGCATACAGCTCTTCATCTTACTTCTGCAGTCGAAAGATCTTTCTGACTGCAATATCAATGACTTTAAACCACAGACTAAGACTTTAGACCTTTTGGTGGTGCCAACTCACTTGTTTTATATGCTATGATATATAGTCCTGGCTTTGAGCTCCCTCTCACTACTGATGCTTTTGATGCTTTGTTCTCTTTTTACTTCAGGATGGAAAATAACAAATAATGCTGAGTTCTCTTCTTACTCTTGAATTCTTCTGATGTCTATCTTCAGAACTCTTCTAACATCCAATTTATGTCATTCTTTTTCTTTCTTATACTGTGAATTTGAAACGAAAGAAGGTAACATAATATCATAAGATCTATGGACGATTGAAATGGCCTTCGGAGTAAACTTCAGAGTTATTCCTAAAACTATCTTGCCTCTACAGAAAGTAAAAAATTGCTTCTCAATAGATAATGCAACTACTCTTGAAATTCTTCTTGAAGTTATTGTCATAGGGAACAGTCCAATCTTAATAAAGCACATGGTGCTAATGTCTTACGAGTAGTTCAGATGGGTTATTTTGTTAGTATTTTCAAGGCACAATTCAAACTCATTTATGTGCTTTCTCTTGACTTATTCTTTACCATGAAATGGCGACAAAACCCAAAGTTTGCTAACAAGAGAAGCTAACATCTGCCGTGCTGATTGACCTGCAAGGCTACTCACGTTATTTTATCATATAATTCCTCCTAAAATACCACATCAGAATTCCAAAGACCTCTTACATTAGTTAATTAAGGACCTGATTCGATCTTCTCTCAGTTCTGAGCAAAATGCATAGTCACACATTCAAATCTCATTTAGCTCAGTGGAACTTTCAAATATATTTCAGGTTCATCACAGGTTGAAAAGCTCCACCGTGTAGGGCCCGGGAGGTGATCTCTGCATCGCTGCTCAAAGCACAGCCATACACATCTACAGGACTATCTGCAACTTCTCTTAAGGCCAGCCCTTCCATCCCTACCCCAACCCCTCGCCCTGCATTTAGTCTCTAGTCCCTGTGCTGCACTGAACATTCTCTCTAACTCAGGGGCAAAAATCTGCTGCATGCTCCCTGAAGCAATGCAGGACTTCAGAAACCTACCAGAAGAACTTCTCAGGGGTTTCTGTCAAGTAACCTACATTACACTGACAGGTTCAAATTCTGTGGATAATGGTGTAATTTTTTGACACCAAGGAAACAGAAGTCTTCTGTTGTAGGGTGCCATTAACTGTCCATCCCTGCATATTTTGTGCAAATTCATGGAAAATCAAGATATACATCATGGAAAGTATCCATTTCACTACTCTCACAGGAGACCTACTGTTTTGTCTTCCTTTGTTCTGTGTCTGCTAAAGAACAGTTATTTAAACTTTATGAAAAATGGATGATTTTGGCCTCTATATGTTTTATTTTGTCTAGGAACGTTGTATTTCAGAGTCCATTTTTCCTAGTTTATAGGTTGCCAGCTGAGCTTCCTTACAATGAACTGCTGATGAATTTTTTTCTCTTCCTGCTACAAGAAATGCTGCTTCCCTGAGTATGCAACTGACCTAATATCCTTCCTACATTGTTTGCTTTTTCAAATAATATTGTGATCATATTAATCTACAATGCAATGTGCTCACCTTTTTGCCTGCTGAAATGCTATTACTCCAGCCTGTCATAATGCCAAGAAATGAATGTAAACTTTAAGGGTTTTGGCAGTAGCTACATAATCCTCCTCTTTTCAGTCCAAACAGCAGGTGTCCCTTTTTCTTTTTCCATTCTTAAGTGCTCCTGAGGAGTTATTAATCTGTACTTTGTATTTCTCAGATATGTGCAGTTCTTCATGGAAATTTCACCCTCTATCCTGCTTTACTGGAGTGCCAGTAGGAGCATCTAGGGAAGTTAATGACATTCCTCAGGAAGACGAGGAATTTTCTTAGACCTTCTCCAACAGAGTTTGTCCTTTGCACTTTCCCTCGAGCTTTTCCAGCATTTCACCACGACTGAGCAGGGAGGACACTGCTGCCTGCCCGAACACTGACAGGTCTGGCTTAGCTATTTCTGATAACAGCTATCAGCTTCATCTCCCTCTTCCGAGACTTAATGACTTCATCAGGTCCAGTTTACCTAATGTTGGCTTGTCTGCACAGCCAGGGTGAAACACTGGTGAAATCACACTGTAACTACCTGTTCTTTTCAGGCCCTTGAGGAATGCTCCATGCACTTCTTCCTGGTTTTTCTTCTGTTCCTCCTGACAAAATATCAGAAAAATACTGTTCATTTACATTTGTCTCATAATTTAAACTAGGTGCCAATCTTCTTGATGTATTTGTGACGTTTCTAACGAGAAGGCTTTAAATACCTTCAAAGAACACCTTTGCATTATGACAACTTCGGGGTTTAAACAGCAACAAAGGATGTTCTTCTCTGCATCGCTGAATTTTAGGAATTAAATAATTTTCTACCAATGTAAAAACCCCACTTGGCAGAAGTCACCCAGGAGTGTGCCATCAAGCTTTCAGCAGTGTTCAAACCTATTTTTTCTCAACTTGTTCCAGAATACATACACACAAACAACATTCACCTTTGCACACAGACTCTTAGAGATGTTGATGTCTGGCACTATGTTGGGCTATTAACTTGGACCAGACTGAAGAACTCTGTGGCCCAATAATGCTGATTTGAAGTCTGGAAATTAGAGACTGTTAAGAGTGCTACTGTCATGACAAGGCAGATGGAATGCTCCACGTTTCTACAGGCTCTGTAGCATATCATCAGGCAACAGAAAATCTGGCACAGGACTCATTTGACAGATAATATGAATATATAAATCAGTGTACTTTTTCTGGAAAACAAATATTGTTGGACAAACAAAATGAGAATGACATGGAATAGCCTTGTTTCCAGCCTTTCAGAAGTAGGTTGAAGAAAACAGAGAAAAGAGACTGTGGAAACAGGTGAAAAACACACAGTAACGATTTACTCCATTTGTTTCACTTATCAGATTTAAAACTGATAGATTGAAGGAAAACATCTTGCATTGAAGAACTCTCTTGTCTAGCAGTGGGGGCTGAAATTTGAAAAAGAACCCAGAGAAATTTGAATATGCCTGTTTTTTACAGTGAAGTCAATCACACACTGGGACAAACTGTTAAAGGAACAGAATATTCCTAATTTCTGACATCTTCAAACCAAGAAAAGATTCCTGCCTGGAAACCATGCAGTTACACACCTAGCATAGGCATAAAAGAACAAAATTTAGTAACTTGTGATAGAAGTCAAAACAACTGGCATAAAAATCCCAAATACAATGATGCTCAAACTTTTATATATCCATTCTTTAACGAGCTGACTTTGAATAAGACTTTCAAAGCTCCTTGTAATAGATCTTGCTGTAAAATTATACATTCTAATTGGAAAAGATACTCCAGGAGAATGAAAGAAGACAGAAGAGTTCTCTTTTCAAAGCCCCAAAAGAATCAGTTTAGCCTTTGAACCCAACACCACTGTGGAGAGAAAAACACTTATGTGGGGAAATAAAAACCTTTAGGAAGCAGCATATTCCCCATTCCCTTGCACTTGTTATTGACAGGTGTAAGTCTAATGTTTAATATACATAGGCTTAACTGAAAAGAGAATTGGTCAAAAGGTACGTACAGACACATAAATTTAACTAATACTACACTTTGCGATGTAATTTATAAAATATATTAAATATATTAATAT
>VZTA01021736.1:1528-53098 GCA_013398855.1 Mohoua ochrocephala | reverse complement strand
TCCCCTCTCCCCCCCCCCCCCCCCCCCATTAAATATAGCACATCTTGTCTATAATACATTCATTTCAGCAAGCTCTAAAACCTGCAAGGATACTGGTAGTTTTGATAACCTGCCACTTTATGGCTCAAATGCATACTTTTCCAAATAGTTGCGATTTCACCTCGTGTTTTTAATTATCAGTGAACAGAGACCTTATTAAAATGTTGATATTCAATGTCTTTAAATAACTCAACAGTATTGCCAGTTCCTCCTATGAATGCACATTAATGTGAGGCCAAAGTTACCTATCTAAAGTTGTGTTCAACAGATGGTATTGATATCTACCAAACAAGGTTGATATCCTTTTGTAAAATCTAATACTCTATGGCCACTATGACTAAAAATGGGGCTGCAGTGTATTTTATTAGAAGAAAAAGATGTATTTCCATACATGTAAGTCTTTCAGTGTTCATTAAGTTAAAAAGCACCCAAACTTTCACATGCCATGAGTTATCACTCAGACATGGCCTTGAATAGAAAACACTGTCAGCCACACAGGACATGGTTTTGCGGTTTTCCTTTTCTCCCGCTCTCTTGTTTTCCAGAACATGCTGATTTCTGGCATGGAGAAGTACCTCCAGTCTGTACAGTTTAAATGCTAAATATAATGGAAGCACTCAGTCAAGCAGCAAAACATACCAAAAAGTGGGAAATAGTATCAAATAGAGAAAGGCTTTTGCATTTTCTATTTCACTTATTATTCTTGTTGTAAACAACCAGTATCAAAACACCTCAGATTGAGTAAAAATTATAACTTAAAGCAGATTATGTCAATGAGAACACCATAAATTAGAGCAAATTACTTTTGAAATGACAGTTTCTGGGTTACAGCTCGCATATAAATACTTTCTTTTAGCCAGTTGTACAGATTACAGATGTTGAACATAACTCGACACACACCTTATATCCACAGATAAAGAAAAAAAAGTTGCTGTTCTGCATTTTAAATTTGTTCCTTGGCAGACAAAGAAAGATGTCTGTTTGATGGCCAGAATGACTGAGGACACTACTGATAGCTCAGTTATTACCAGGGGATTTCTAATTTGTTCTCATCATAAAAGTGCAATGCTTGACTTTAATTTTATGGTTTCTTAATTCACCAGGAGACAGTCAGAATTTCAAAACCAATATACATTTACTTTTCTGAGAAGAAAAAAAGGAATCTCTTTCTCTTTCCTTCTTCAATACAAATGGCCTTTCTACAGACCTGCAACACTGAGTGAATAGTGTTTTGAATATTTTAAGAACTCTCTTTTATACTGCTGACTAAATTGGCCTTTTGCCAGGTAAAATTTTGTTCCAGTGATTGATTGCTTTGTTTTCCCTAAACAAAAATTAGCATGGACCCAAAAATGCAGTTAAATCTTTTGATGTTTAAACTATGAAATACATATGAGAAACAAACGGGTTTTAAACAAATGGTAAGATAGAGCTTTATAATGGTTTTCCTTCTTAAGACAGTTTCCCTGAACTTGAAGATTCTCTAAAATCTTAGGATAAAGACCTTATCATTATAATCCAAGTAACTGCAATTCTAAGGTCACATGAATACATAATCCACATATTTTCAGGCAGCTGGTTTATCACTAGCCTAATAGTATAACACACACAAAAAATTTATTCTTCATGTATGGATACGAGCACTAGAAACAAATGACTTTGAGTGAGAAAGAATAAACCACAAGTTTATTTTAATTTTCAGTGGGAAATACCTCCTCAATGCACTTTCTTCTTAGTTGAAAAGCAAAACATTTTTTTACTACTATTAAAAGAAAAATCAGAAGAGACATCTCCAGTTGCAAAATGACAGTTTCTTCTATGATTATTAAAGAGAAAAATGTGTCTCTGATAATTTACATTAACTTTCCAGGGAAGATTAGTTTTGTTACTAAACACGGTCTAGTATTTCTCCATCTTGACTTTTTCTGTCAGAGATAAACAGTGGAAAATAAAATTTCTTAAGAATTTTGCTGTAAAATAATTTTTATTCAGATGCCAAGCATTTCTGAAGCAATTCTCTTTAAGGTGTTGATTTCAAAGAAATCAAAGAAACTCAATTAAATTCCTTATTAAATTCCTAGAGTGGACAAAAGGAATCCCAGAATAGCCAACTAAAATTTATGGTACTCACAATGTCTTCTTGCCTTGACAGCAGCAGACACCTGTGCTCATGCCACCAGCAGTCTTGCAAAGTGACTGGTGACATAGGGGTACCCAGACCTCCAGGATCTCTTATCTCCCAGTTGTATCTGCAAGAGCTCTTCTACGATCACCGTGGCTTTCTCAGTGTTTATCAGCACCCAGTGTCACAAAAAAGATAATTCTAACTCTCTCATTTCTGTGTTGCTCAGATCATCTGCAACAAACAGTACACATGAGTAATGAAGAGGTAACATATGGCATAATTCTGCCTACTTTTCCAGGTTTGCACATGAATCCCTCTTGCAAAATACATTTAAAAGCAAATCAAAGATGATATTGGCAAGAGAAAGGATGTGTCTGTTTTGACACTTCTGAAAGTACCTGGAATAATTAAACCACAAATATATCACATTTTCTTTATTGCTTATTGATAGAGCAAAAATATATTGATACTCCCAATGAGTGGGAGATTTGAAAACAAACGAGAATTCACTATTTTTTATGGTCTGGTAACAACCTCTACCAGGCTGAGAACAAATGCGACCACCACCACTGCAACATTCACATGTTAATTTTTTCCCTTTTCCCTGAAAACTCCTTATTTGTCTATCTTAGTTTATTTTTTTAGCTTTTTTTTAGTTATCTCATTTCATCAGATAGGATTGAGATTTTTTTTTTGACACAACTGTGAGTCCACAGATATAGAAGCAGTGATAGAAGAAATGACTCAAGCAAAAAAAAAATCCTGAAATCTCTACAACTATATCATGTACTGGTTTGCCTTAGGTCTCTTCTCTCAGTATTAAAAAAGTCAAATTATGAGTCTGCAACAGACAAGGAAACAACATTCTAAGCCTTTGTGGTGGGGCTGGTTTTTTCTCCCTATGTCCTCCCACTCTCGTTTCATTTTAGGGAACCAGTATTGTTCCTCAAATGTAAAATAAAGGCTGTAATCTCAAGGCTACCTCTACTAAAGTTTTGTGCAGTTAAAATATGCCTGACTAATCCTCAGCTGGAATCATAGTCTGCATTGTCAAAAAAATTCCATTAAAAAATTATTACCCAGAGGGACAAAATAAAGCTGATATTAATTCCTGTTCAATTTAGAAAGAATTACTTTGTTATTCCATTTAATATATTTTTGGAGGGGTGGTTATTCCAAAGAGTCGTCATTTTTCCATTGCTTTTCTCACCATGCACTTATACAAAGATTACCTTTGTAGAAATTTACCCACATCAAAATAAAATTCCTTTTGTTGAGATCTTTCTGGATATGCTGTGTTTATGTTGCACCTTTGCACTCATTTGTATCACAGTATTTCTTTATCCAAAATTCCAATCCTAAGTAGTTTTCTTTATCTGTCTTAATTTTCCATGCTAAAATTTATTTTGTATTTATAAAAAAAAAATCTGTTGAGGTAATTATACTCCAAAAATTAACTCTGCATAAAGTGAGAATTCTATTTTCAATGTAATAATACTTCCAAGGAAATTTTTAAAAAGAAAATATGACACTTCAGATTGCAAATCTTAGTTATGCAGATATGTTTAAAATGACCAGTAGTTTCCTGGTTTCATACTTTCCACCTGATAAGGGTTACATAAATAATATAAAATACTAACGACACCTGAGAGCTTGTGCAGGTTATCACAAATGGGTTCCCTATTTTCAGAAGTATCATCAAATTAACTAAATATGGTGTGTTGAATCCATCATTTTAAACGATGGTAAGAAAGATAAGCCAACGGAAAATATTTTTCTGGGTAATACATCCACTATCAGTTTCCTTCCTATTTGTCAAGCACACAAATAATATGCTAATCTCTTCTACTCCTGCCTTGTAATCTAAAGGCTGGACACTTTTCTAGAATTTGATCATCTTTTATTAAATTTTTCTTTCCTGAGGTATCCCTTATGCCTGCTTTCATTGCTTGCTTATGTCCCCAAGTCCTAAGGTTCAGCATTAGTTCAAAAGCCCCACTTAAATCTGTTTTTCCACAATACTGTAAATGTTATCCTGCTGTAATAAGTCCCTGGGGTGTTACAATATTTTTTCCACTTATGTTTGTATCATCATATACAGATGAATTCAGATACTATCAAGCTGTTGATTAATATATTGGGCTTTGGAGTAGTTTTACTTGTTCTTAATTTTATCTTCATAATTGACCTTAATTAATGTAATTCATCTCCATGCATTGTATGAACTGTAGATAGGCACAGAATCATGGTATTATATTTCATAAAAAGATTTGTATGTTCTAGGCATCATAGGGACGATTGAAATAAATATCGAGCTTCTTCATAGTGTGTATAAAATAAACATTGCATCAAAATTTTGATTGAACGTACAACCTCTAGAAAGATACACTTTCCAGATTAGGGTTCCGCATAGTGAGGAATTCACTTTGTGATCTATTACCATCACTGGAAAAGCTTTAATAATACTTCTAGTTTAACCAGAGAACCATTGGTTGTCAGTCGCTTGATTTTGCTACAACCTTTTTCTTCAGAATAAACAGCTATCTGTACTCAAAAGTCTTTTTCTCTCATGCTCATGCTAATATACCATGAATAGATTACTTTCCACAATAACTTTGGACAGATGAAGTAGAGCAAAAGAATTAAACTCTTCAATCTGCAACATCAGAATTTCTGATTGTCTGATGATTCTGATGGCTTTTTTACACCCTTCTGAATGATTTCTAATTTGTGAACTTCCTTCCTGTATTGTAGGTTCTATAGTCCAGTAAATGTCTCATGGACTTGTTTAACCAACTCAGCAGAATATCCTATCCACCTAATTTGACTTAATATTTCCTTCTCTTCAGGTTGAGCTTTGCCTTCTCAAAACAGTATTTCAACAGCAATATCTATAACCAGGATGTCTAAGACATTTCCGATATCAGTATGCAAGATAACAGACAGTCTCCCTTCCTGGAATTCCATTGCATATTAGTCTGTTTATGCAATTATAACTACAGCACTAAGAAAGTCTGAAAGGAGCACGATAAATTCAGAGCTGACCTTCAAGAATGACTCAATAGTTACACTTCCTAGGCGAGCTTCAAAAATCTTTCCCTTGGCAAAACATATTTGCCTAAAATTTGTCGTATTCTTAAAGTTCAAGCCTTTTCATGATACCTGTATGTAAGAAAATGGGCAATAAGAAAAAGCCAGAAAGTTCTCAAGTACTTGCTTTGAAGAGTAAAAAGAGAAAAGAAATATGTAGACACGAGCCTTGACTTTTTCCTTTGTTTTCCTAGCAATAGAAAGGAGAATCTCTGGAATATATTCTGCTTCATCCATATTGCTATACTTTTCTTTTGACAGCTGTTCTGGGCAGTTCACCGTACTTTTCCATACACTTTGCTTTTCCAATGAGTTTTAGAGCAGACCAGATGTCAGAGAAAGAGACTTGCAAACACCACAAGACTACAAGGACTTTCTTGTGCTTGATTTAGAGACCAGGTCTGCTTCTTATCTTTGTATCTCGGATGGAATGTACTTTAAAGACTATTCATAACAGTTAAATGGTCCCTTGTTTGTAATAAGGAGGTATTGTAAAAATTAGAAAAAAATAAAGAACGTAAGAAAAAAATTCCCAGTTTCAAGTTCTTCGAATAATTAACAATTAGGAGAAATTATTTTTTCACTTCCTTTCCTTTTCTCATTACAATGTTCTTTGAGACTTCCACTTTTCGATTACCTTCACCCATTCATGAAGTAGTGCGTAATGGCAGGAGATTCCCACCTAGGAAGGGCAAATCAATTATGGTCAACTACTTAGAAAGAGAAACTAAAAGTTTTGAGTCTTGAGACAAGACTTTTTCTTAACTCAAAAAGAAATGAAAAATCATAGCTTGTTTAAAAAAGAAAAAAAAACCCACACTGATGCAAGAAAATGGGGGGGTGAGGAGGGAGGAGGTGTCCCCTTTTTAGCTGTTTTTTATCACTTTTTAGTTCTGTTTTAGGGGACAACTTTATATGTATTGTCTAACTTGCCCAAAGAAAAGGGGAGCACAAGGCTAAGAAGAGTGTAGTGACATGATTAATCTTCCCTTCTGCTTTTCTATATATTCACTAACCCACTAAACTCAGCAGGTGAAGAGGAAGTAACGCTTCTGTGTTGTCTTCTATAGTTCACCACTGAAAAAAGGGCTGTGTGCCAAAAGTGAGTTTCAGGCCCACAAGGTTAATTTACTTTCTTTTCTCGATTTCTCTGCAAACACAGTAGGTTTTGTTGCCTTCTCTACCAGGCTACCTGTAAAACATCACCTGACTGTAACTAGTGTGTAGTGTTCCCATAAAGAATTACCTAATCTCTCAGCAGTAGATACAAATCAGGCTTGTCTTTCCTAAAACGAGATTTCTTCTTACTCACTTGGCACTGTTGATATATAAGACATATTTGGCATAATTATTCCTCTTAATTATTATATTTAATTGACACACTTATTCATCAGATAGAAGAAAAAAATCCTTCTTTACATTATGGCATTGTTTCACATCCCTGCTCTCTATGCATGTAATGTAAATCTTTCTCATTTAATCTCTTTGAAGCAAGCCCTGAAGAAGTATTGTATCTTAATGCTATTCTTTACTAACAATTATTTTAGAAAGTGATGCTTCATTCTAGAAGAATGAGTTGAATTCCCCTTGTAATGACAGTGGTGCATGCAGTAAGATCTCACTTTCAGCAAAATCAAATGTATCTCTTAGGAACACATTCTGTGAGTGTCTATCATGATTAATGTGTTACTGTTTAATCTAGGGGTTTTTGTTCCCTTTAAACAATCCACCACCCTCCCTATCTTCAAACACACAAGACCCTCAGAATGTTGAGTTCCTCAGGATATTGGGTTAATCATAATTATATTGAATTATTGGGGGGGGATGTACTTCTGCTAAACAATAAATATCTACTTTTTTTTTTTTCACCCTCTCATAAACATGAAATAAGGAATTAAACAAGGATGAACATACAATCAGTCTGATGAAGGTATCATTTTTCTCAAATTAAATTACAGCCTTTTTGTATGAGTGAAGGTTGATTTGAGATGGATGAAGTGCAGCAGAAAGAGCTCAACTAGGGAGTAAGGCATAAATTACTCCACTTTAATTTGACGAATGAAAGTCAGAGTAAAAAACTGTTATTTATTGTCCATTTTTCAAACTTATTAAATGATATACCTGTCACTATTTTTCTATGCCTCCATCAAAATGCAATAAAGGTGTTCTAGATCTCAGATCTATAGAATGGATATCAGAGATACCCTTATAACACAGAGATAAGAATGTGTTTTACAAAGATCTTCATATAAACACTCTCCTCTCTCTTTGCTCACTTCAATGCAAAAATAACATATTACAGACATCCTCTCCTTTACATCCCCACATCAGAGTTATTTTTAATCTTGCAAGCACAGACCATAATTTAAAAACCTCAAATTAGTCTCCTAAATCTATACTTGGTTTTCATATTTATAATTTTATAGATGTTATATGCATATAAGTTTGCACATCTGTATGCACATATATGAATTTTATACATTTTAAAAAATTATATATATAAAAAAAATTGAAACTAGGAAAGTTTCTCTACGGATAATGTATGCATAGATATGCTTAATTACACACCAGCTGAATACAAAGCAGCTCTCACTCAATTTAATACCTCTTTTGAAATCAGTGTAAATCAGCGCTTGAACATCTGCCTTGATCAAGTCATTCAAAGATATTAAGATCTGAACCTAAGAAGCTAATCTTAAAATGTACACTTTTTAAAGCCAGTCCAGCACATAGTGAACTTACCTCTTATTTTAGACCATGAAATTAGCTCATGTGAGGTACTCTGACACACTTCTTTAAGCAGTTTCACACTTATTCCATTCTGATGTTATTGTCTATGCCACCTATAAAGATTATACCTAAGACCAAAAAAAAAAAAAAGATTTATTAATTGTTTCTGTTGTAATGAATGACTCAGTTAAGATACAGAAAGACTTTCTTATTTCTTTTAACAAGGTAACCAGTTTGGGTTTTTTTTTCAAAATCTTTTTAGATTTTTCCTTATATGAGAGAAATACACAGCCAAAGAAAGAAGATAGAATCAAATAAAACATTTGTGGCCACTAAATACTACAGTCTTCATTTTTAAGCAGTATTCAAACTTTCCTTTTTTTTCCCCTTGCATCATTGAACTATTACATGTCTAATCCAGAAAATAAGTTTCTATAAACAGCAATGGGGTCTTCATTATATTTGTACATAGACATGAGGTGGAATTTCTGTCTAAATATCAAGAATACTGTGTGCATTAGTTTCGGGATTGTCAGTCAGCTGTAATTAATTGCTGTCTTGAGAGCAGCAATGAAATGATCACTCAGGACTGGTTCCAGAAGTATCAGACACGCAAGCACACTATATAGTTAAAAGCTGAGAAAAATTTCTCCTCCTATGACCATGCATAGTTTCTTCTACTCTTTCTATGTCCACAGCATTAGTATTTTGTGGATCTATAAAAAAATTCACAAAATTAAACTATACCAGCCAAGTTTCTTATGATCTGTAAGGTCTAAGTTTTAGTATTTCAACACTGAATTGATTGAAATACTATCTAGGAAGATATTTCTAAAGGGTAAGTGGTAGAAAAAAGCTGTGAATCTGTGTTTGTTTCAAGAGGTTTCTGGTCTATGAGTCTTTATTTCTCCATCTTCTGCTCAGAACTTGTTTTATCTTGATTACAGAAGTTAAGAGAACTTAAAACTTCCTAAATTTTTATCCTCAACCAATTCATAAGCATTTTATCAAGGTGGCTTGAAACACCGTATTTAAAGTTCCTTTTGCTCCAAAAACTGCATAAGATAACTTTGAGAGAAGGTCATAATATTTTCAATAAAAAAGGACCTTGGAAATTCTAAGAGACCAAGAAAATTTCAGAGGCTGCTATGTGTTACATTACAGCCTGACATTTGCCCTGGGTTTAAGCAGTAGATGACCCACCATTACACACAGTGACACAGGCCATCTTCGAGGGGTAAAAATGGATGTCAATCACAAACCACTGGACAAGACCAGAGCCTTTCTCTGTGAGTGACTGGGATTTAACTGTGTGGAATGAAACTGAAGACTTACAGAGGCACAGCGTGGAGGGGAAATTCACAGCATCATGCTGAAAAGGAGAACAGACCCACTTCCCAGAATGCAGAGAGAAAGGAGAGCAGTCTTCACTGCTGCTCTGCAAGTCTGTGTGGAGACTGAAGAACAACTCAGAGGGAGCCACTGGAGTTGAAAAAACCAAGAAAAACACAAAAATACTTAATCTACACTGAACACGAAGATTGGAAAGGTTTGTTTTCAACAAGAACATTGAAAACTGCAGTGAAACTGATTTGTTTTCTGGACACTTCTGATTCAGAGAGTATTTTTTAGCAATATCACAATTACATTCTCATCACATGAACACCTTATCCAGATTGGATTTGAAGACAACATAATTTCTTTCCTTAGCAGAAATAAATGACAGGAGTTCTGGTATTGTTACATCCTCTACACAAGGGTTGTTTGCTGGGGTTTTTTTGTTGGTTGGTTGGTTGGTTTTTTTAAATTTTGTTTTAATATTGTGTCTTTTTAAAAACAGTTTGTTGTGGTTTAAGCCCAGACAGAAATTAAACACCATGCAGCCACTCGCTCAACCCCCACCTCTCTCCCAGATTTTCACAGGCCTTATGGTTCTTAGATTTTTAAGTCCTGAAAAAAGCAACTTAATAGTTTCTGTAGGGTTTGGGTGTTTTGGGATTTTTTCGGTGGGAGCTATGACTGCAAGAGAGTTGCCATAGTAATCATCTACTGAATTTGAAGTTTTCAAGTTTCTATGTACACAATTGTCAAAAGTGGTGTTAAATCGCTGTTGACTTTAATAGAAGTACAATTTTGTAAGTAATCACTTAACTTGCTCCTGCTTTCTCATAAGCAGATTCAGGTGTCAGCATCTTTTGCTCTACTTTCTTTCAGTGACAGTTCTTAGCTGTGTTTTCAAATGCATTTGAAGTGTCTGTTCTTTGGAAAAAAAATGTTTCTAAAATTAATCTCGGAAAAATGCAGTGAGGTACTTCTTTAGTTAACTATAACATTGTCAACAAGGTAATGCTTTTAAATGGTATCCGTGGCAGAATATAGCATTATAGGAATATACTTGTGCTCGACCAGTTTTATCACTTTTAAAACTTTTAAAAAACCGATGTTTCAAAGAATGCATTAGCTGAAGGATGAAGATGATGCAGAGATCCTTGGGCATGGATAAAGATTTTAAAAAATTGCCTATGTAGTTTCTGATAGATCTGATATTTGCATTCTATATCACTTCTTAACTAAAATCACTCTGGCTAAATCTTTGGGGTATTGAAAAACTAATTTCTGAATTTCTTTTACAAAACTATCGACAAAGACTTGAAAACATGCTTAAGTAGCTGATGGGTAACAGAGCATCTTCCTCAAGGGTTGCACTATGACCATTTACAGATATATTTAAAAAATATTAAAAACTTCCTATGTCAGTCCAAAAATACTTTCCCATCCTCCAGCTATTTATAAAGTTATATTCTGATAGAAAGAAATCTGACTTTTTAATGTGGCTCCTACAACACATTAGTGTATCTTGAGTTTTGGACACTACAATATAAAAAGAAATTAAGCGATTAGAGAGTGTCCAGAGGAGGCCACAAGGATGGTGAAGGGCCTTGAGGGGAAGCCATGTGAGGAGTGGCTGAGGTCACTTGGTCTGTCCAGCCTGGAGGAGACTGAAGGGAGACCTAAGTGTGGTCTTCCACATCCTCACGAAGGGAAGCGGAGGGGCAGGCACTGATCTCTTCACTCTCTTGACCAGTGAAAGGACTCAAGGAAGTGGCCTGACATTGTGTCAGGAGACATTTGGGTTGGTTACCAGGAATAGGTTCTTCACCCAGAGAGTGGTCGGGCACTGGAACAGGCTCCCCAGGGAAGTGTCACAGCACTAAGACAGAGTTCAAGAAGCGTTTGGACAACACTCTCAGGCACAGGCACCAAGTGAGGTGACACTTGGTGTCCTGTGCAGAGCCAGTAGGTGGACTTGATGATCCTTGTGGGTTCCTTCCAACTCAGCATATTCTGTGATTCTATGAAGGAAATCTGAGAGCTGTTCACTGATAAGGTGCAAGCATTGCATCACTCATCCCTATTTCACATTTCTTGCCTCACTATGTGGAGGCAAAAGAATTTTCCCCCTTTTTAGGAACATTTAATGAAAACCAAGTTTTTATCTAACTCTTGTCTGACTCTGGGCATTTTATGCGCCAGGTTTTCACTCCTGAGACATAGCACTCACCTTTGTTTTAAACAGAGTTCTAAATAAATATAAAATAACCAATAGAAGAGGTAGAAACAACAATGCACATTTTGAAATTTAATATCAAGTTTGAGTTCATCTGATCAAGAAATAGTCAGTGTATTTGATTAGTTAATTTGTCTTGACTGACTCAGATGTAATGGCCAAGGAACTGATTTCCCTACTGTGCTGAGACATGGCATCCCTTCTCCTTCTCCCTGTTATTAGCCATGGATGTAACTAACCCAGATACTTTAAAATTAAAAAGAACTGCAATTTAATTTGCATTGATTGGAACGTCTTATTTGGTAGGCTTACAGAGGCTGGTCTTCTTTGCCTGAGCCGCTTACACTGAAAAAACCCACAAATTTTATCAGTATAACACACGGTACCATGAACAGTATAAGTTTAATAATACTTTTGCTTTCCTTAAGATTCCTCTTCGCTGTTCAGTCATTTCATTCCCTTTTAATTTCACAGAGAAGATTTTGAGACTGTGTTAGAACAGCCTGGGATTTTTTCAGGTTGTGTTTTCTTTTTTTATAAATATATAAACCCCTTCATTCTATGGTGCATCTTTTTAGTTTCTAGTACTTGTGGCTGTTCAGAGATGATGTAAATTCTCACTGGTTTTGTGAAATAAAATATTAAAACTATATTGTTACCTTTACATCTTGACAGCCACCAATACCTAGGCTTCATTAACCATAGGATTCTATTATACTAACTACACTACAAACATATCATCTCTGCCATAAAGAAATATCTAACAAAAATTTGCTAGAGAAAAGCTGCAGGGCTAGTAGGAGTTTAGGAATGTGAGCAAAAAAAAAATACAAAAAGCTTACCTTACATGACTTTTCAGACAAACTCTGCTTCAAAGAACAGAAGTTTGAGATTCAAACTGCTCTTTTTCACCAGGTAAATGGTAATCCTTTGTGATTTAATTTGTGCAGTAAGACAGTAGAGACTATGTTTTGTTTGCATTTGTGCAATAACTGGCTAATCAAATGTTTCTTGTCAGAGATCTCTCAAGCTGCAAGACGAAATTAAATTCCAACTTTATACAGTGAACAAAATTACTCACTAAGGGACCCAGGCCTTCTCTCCTTTCTTAATCCTAGAAAAAAAATGCTTTAGTAAAAATAATCTATTTGATAACAGCATAAGTAAGAACGTATAGAAGTAAAATTCCTAAGAATCACATAGTTGGATTTTTTCACATTTTGTGAGCAATCGCTTTGTTTTCAATTCATGATGGTGTGGAAAAAAAAAAAAAACCCAGATAAGTGTCCTTTGAAATAGAGACCATAATTCTTACCTTATCTTTTAACAATAATTAAAGTCCCCTGTTCATTTAATTTGATAGTAGACTGGATACATTGACAGTGTAGATTGCAGATGGGTAACTGAGAAAAAAAAAAAGATATTTTGCTAAAGTGCAAAATTCAGAGACCACTGGCTCTTATTCTCACAGTTGCCCACCACTATATGCTTTCAAAAACCTCACAACCCTTAGTTTATTCAGACAATAAATCACTTGTAAGAGGTATAAATCCCTATCACCACTAACTCCGTATTTTCTCTTGAAAATATAAGTTGTATAATGTAGGATTCAGTTCAGCCTACTAAGAGAACTTTTCAAATATTAACTGTTCAGTGGACAAGCTTTGTTTTTGAAGTAATGTTCTTCTGTAGTGATTTTACAGTGGCAGAGGGTTTTCACACAATATAATTCACAATTTATGAATTTATGAGCATCATAATTTCTTTTCTGATTTTTTTCACAGAATCCCTGTCTCACTACCCCATTATTACTCTCCATAAAGGTATGACCAGTCTTCATGGTGTTTTCAAATGTGACAAAAATTTTGCAGTTCTATTTTCTTTCCCTCTCCTTCTTTCTCCTCCTACCACCTTTGACTCTGTTGCTCCAGGGTGGTTCAAGATTGGTCCTCTGACCCTCTCGTCCCCAAATTTCATCAGCCACTACAAGCAATGTTAGGTCATGAAGATACCCATCAGGGTTTTATAGGTGGAGTATGGACCAAGTGCTATGCCCAAGGAGTCAGAGGTAAGATAAGCAAATTTATTATAAATTGTATTGCTACTTGCAATTTAAATTTCATGATTTAATGTCAACCACATCTTAGATACATAAATAAATAACCTGGTTCTTTGGTTTGTTTCTTCTTAAATACAAAATATAACTTGGTCCCATCACAAAAAATAGCTATTTCTCAAAAATCAAGCTTTATAAATACTCATGTGTGCCCCAAATGCTCCGTGTCCTCAGAAGACATCGATTTTCAGGTATTTCTCTTCTGCTAGAACAGCTGCCTCTCTTTTAAAGTTAAGCATTCAAATGGAGTGTTGGATGTTCCACCATAAGATTAATTTCTGCCCAACTCTTCAGGTAACAATGTCTGTGAAGAGACCAGGGCTCTGAGAAATCATGTATAACTACAGTAATGTGGGTAGTGTGAAACTTATCAAATAATCACATTACAATTTGAAATTCTCCAAATGTCAGCTGTAGAAAAACAATTATTTCACAGGTTTTCACAGCTTTATTCACTTGTCATTGAAATCCAGTAGAACCACAGGAAACAGATGGAGAAACAATAAGGAGCTCAAAAACCCATAAATATGAAATTTCACACAATTTTAAATGTTTGGCAGATTTACCAAAGGAATACTTTGATATTTTTTCAACTGTTAGAAGAACATCTAATTTAGGATTGCAAAATCCTAAATGCCTTAGTTGCAGAGTGTGGTTTCTATGGCTGCTGGTTATTCTTTAAATAGGTTTGGAAAGCCAAACCACCAACTTGATTTAGTATCACAGGAAACTATCTATTTACAGGGCTTTCCTTGAGATTCATCTTCCAAGAAAACCATTATTTTTGTTCCTAAAATTTCTAAAAGAGGTGGTAATACTTTGAGAATCCAAGTAAAAGAATACTGATATTCCTATTCACATCAGTATTTTTCTTATTTAGTAATAGCACAGGGAGAGAAAAAAACACAAAATAAAATGTAAGCATAATTGAGATTTAACATGATTGTTTTCTAGTCCCCTTAATCAAATGCATTTTGACACTCCTTTCCACTGGAAGCACAAGTTCCATGGAGAACAGAAATGCGACAGCTTCAGTGAGACAACAGCAGCCTCAAAAATACCAACAGCAATTGAAAGCTATTGTGAGAATGCTATGTTGCAGAAGTGAGATTGTGGAAAAACACAAAGCTTACTCCATCCCTGCTAATTTGTACTAAGTAGATAATAATTTCCTTTTACAAGAGTGATTTTTCAAACAAAAGTTGTTTTGCGCAGGAAAAAATAATTACTTCTCGGGTTTCTAAATTCTTTTTCTCATTTTCAAACATCCCCTTTCTAAGAATAGTGTATTTCAGAGTAAATGTTATTGCTGTCTTTTGTTCATGTGACCGACACTTCTTATCTGTCATGCACTCCTTTTATGAACCACATAAATGTCTTCCTGATGTTTAAGTGTTCAAGATTTTAAATCTGAGAGTATTCTGTTTGGCAAGCTCAGAAGGTTTCAGAACACACGTAGGCCAGAGATAAACTTACATGCTTCATAACTGGGGGGTTGGGTGGGGTGGTGGTGTAGTTATTTAAGTTCTTCTTTAGAAAAGCTGTTCTTTGTATTTGGTATGTAACCAACATTTACATTATTTCCATCAACCTCATTTAGATGCAGAAGTTATACCACATTGCTTTCTTCATTTAATTCATTTGAGATATCCTTAGGATATGAGCCCACACGACTTACATTCTTGGCACTGATATGCAAAGAAACAATGTTTATTTCTTGTTAATATATGCCATCACTACAGACAACCCTCCTCATCTTTCTTTCTAAAATTTTTTCCTTTTTTTTGTAAATTTGATTAACTTTTTTTTTACAGGTTTGCCTGTGGGTTTAAACACATCAGTTGCTTTCTTGTAATTGTATTCTTATGTCTGTCATTCTTCTCGATCTAATTTAATCAGTAAGACAGTGCATTTAAGCATTTAAGCATTCTCTGTTTAATATTCTGACCTTAATGCTATTATAAGCATAGGAGAAAAGCTCACGTAATAGATTCCTCTATCATTTCAACACCATTTATGTGTGTATCTGTGCAAAGGTGTCTGTTAAAATATTTCCAGTCTCTGCTCTAAAGTCAATTTATTGATTTTTGGACAAAATTTTCAGTATCCTTTTAGTCCATTAAGAACCCTTTTGAGTACAGCACTAAATTATATTTCATCTTCTCCTGTTCTCTTGCCCCATGTTCAATGATGACTTGGGTATTGGTTCAATAATAATAATGATGAGGATGATAATAATAATAATAATAATAATAGTGATTATGATAACAATAATAACATAATAATAATAATAATAATAATAATAATAATAATAGTAATACAACCCCCTCCCCAAAAAAATCCAGAATCAGCCAATTGTGTTTCATTCAAATTCTGAGAGAAAACATATCTAATTGAATTTTGATGTGGCTGTCCCTTCCTTTTTTTTCCCCAGACATTTTTAAATTTATGAATGCTGAACACCTTAAAAGTTATCTCACTTGCTCTCCTATTACACGGTAAATGCATATGATTTCCAAGTCTTGCTCTCCTATTACATGGTAAATGCGTATGATTTCCAAGTATTACACATATTACATGTACAATGTTGAAATGACTCTGCAGATTTCATGTTATAGAGCAATTTTCCTGAAATCAGGGCTTTATTGGTGATAAAGATGAAGCAGAAATATTAGATTTTTTTTTTTTTTTAATTAGGAATTCAAGAGTCCTGGCACCAACTTGTTGTAAATTATGAAAACTATAATTCAATGGTTTTCAAACTTCACATTTTCTGTTTCATTATTTCAATGCCAATTTGGTAATGGTTTTGCTGCTTACATTGCACTGACAACTTCAAACCCACATACTAGTCAAATTTCACTAAAACCTTCTAACAGCTTACTTTAGTTTTGTCAGTTTAGGAAAAGATCAGAACAAAAAGTACCAAACAATATGAGAAAAGTTTTGAGCACCAGATTTCTACTGAGTAAATGTGT
Organism: Mohoua ochrocephala; assembly: GCA_013398855.1. NCBI lineage: Eukaryota > Metazoa > Chordata > Aves > Passeriformes > Acanthizidae > Mohoua > Mohoua ochrocephala. The sequence continues at coordinate 36,452 of VZTA01021736.1, read as the reverse complement.
ATCAATTTAATCACTTTCCTTCAACATGCTAATTTCAATTCTGTAGTGTTCTAGTCATGATTACTAAGCATTTGAAACATTCTCTGTGCTGCAAAGTCTTGTCCACATGCCTTGAAGAAAGGCCTATTTGTGTGCTTGAAGTCTTGAGAGTGTGTGTTGCTGAGCCAATGGCCTAGTTCATAAACTTCATAACCAATGAGACACCACACATATTGAAATTTTTTCCTGGGTTGCTTTAAGAAGCTTTTCAAACATGTTTTTTTTTAAAGAAACCTCACATACGAACTTGTAAAATGCTCAAGTTCTTTCATTGTAAGATTTTGTATTCCGCAAAATTCAACAGTATAGTTTTAACCTGGTAGTCCCAGTACGAGCTTGAATATGCTTAGTTCCTGAGGAGGACTTTGAACAGAAGTATAGGTGGCCAAAAGACACTGCAGGGAGGGACCCAGTACTTGTCAGGTACTGTGCAGCAGACCAAATCCAACTCTGTTTGTAGCAGTGAGAAGGATGGGAGCTATCACTCACCCTGTTGCTGCTTTTTCTCATTGCCTTTTTCCCCTAGCCATTTAGACAGATTTTAGTTTATCCAGCTGATGCAGGACCCTCAGCTACACATACCCATCATCACCTTTTTGTCACCGCAAATGCCACTGTGACTTCATAGGATGACAGCTCGAGAAGTTATTTCTGGATGAAAACCGTCATCTTCCCCCTCCAACACCGACACTCTTCAGCACTGCACCCCCAACCTCCCCACGTTTTCAGCTGAATCGATTTCCCAAGCTGGCTCACAGTGCACTCACACAAACAATGGTGCCAAGACATGCTGCGGGATGGAGATGGTCAGGGCCATGAGAAGTCCCTTAGAAGCCCTCAGCTAAACAGTCTTCCATTCTGGAGGACTTTATTGTCAAATATGCTTTTGCTGCATCCATGAGGAACTAATCCCTGCCCTTCCCCTCAGGAAATTTCATTTTTCATTTCATATCTCCCAGCTTCCTTCCAACCCTAAATTCTTATATCCAGTTCTAGGACTTTACTCTGCCTTGGAAAATTGTTTCCTCACTGGTAAATTTGGGGTGGAGGTTAACTCATTCACCCTTGCAGCAAGGAGCTCAGAAGAACTAAAGCACCTTGAACAGAAATGGATTCTTTGAGTTATTCGGTCACATGAGATGCACATGTCACAAAATTGCCTTCATAAAACTATTGATCCCTGTCTTAGAAATCTCTTATTATTTGCCTTTTGCTTCTTGTATTTCCAGTGACAGATTCCAGCTTCTTGTATTTCCTGTAAATTCCTGTATTTCCAGCTTTTACTTCCTAGGAAGTTTTAGCAAGATATTAAGGGTATTTTCATTTAGTTATTTTTATTCATGAACCGTTTCTAACTATTCACAGAATCATAGAATCCATCTAATATCCATCAAATCCATCTCTTTCCAATTTAGAGAAGAGGATGATATTGTGGCAGACTGTGTCGCAGGCTTTACAGAAGTCCAGATAAATGACATCTGTAGCCCTTCCTTTGTCCACTGATGGACTCACCCCAACATGGAAGCCCGCCAGGTTGGTCAGGCAGGACTTGCCCTTGGTGACGCTGTGCTGGCTGCTCCGAACCAGCTCTCTGCTACCTCCTATACAGCTTCTTATTTTATTTGGTTCTTTCCCTTTCTCAGTGAGTAACCCATTTACATTTACATACGGCAAACAATCAATCCTCCTTGCTATGTCAACCATGCCAAGTTATTAATGCTTTTCTCTCCTTCGAATTTTTGATAAGAACTTCCACTTTTCTGAGTTATCAAGACTCTCTACACATTTGATCTACTACATGCTGTACCTTGATGGGGTGAGATGGATAAATCAACCGCAAGCCCCTAATCTTGGTGCTTAGACACCGCTATTTAGAACTATGAACAAATTGCTTACCCAGCAGAAATGTGACATCTCACAAGAACAGTGCAGGTGACAGTCAAGAAGGGAGACTTTATAAGGGAAGCTGGGGAGCAGACAGTATGGACTGTATTCCTAGTTTCAGCCTAGTCCTCTGTAAAGGCAGGAAACTCTACTGCTGTCAGTGCAAATAGCAGGCAGCTCCTCTGAAGGCCATTTTCCATGTCGCCAGACAAGAAAGGCAGCCACAGACCCTGAAAGTCACTAAAGGAGTGGAAAACACACAAAGTTATTTCCTTCTCGTAATCACAGCTCTTAATCCAACAGCTCTTATTGCATTAGCATTAGCAAGCATACCTGTGTCAATGTTAGCGGGCCTGATCTCATAAGATTATGTCAGATTTTATAGAAGTTCCATTGGTAAAAAAATTATATATTTTTAGTACACATAGAATTAAAAAAACAAAACTAACACAATTTTTTTTCTTGCTCTGAGAAGTAGAACATGCTATATATTTGTATTCAGAACAGAGAAACTTAATTTTAATAGTTCTAACCAGAAGTAGGTCATGATTAGTATTTTGTTTTGTCATAAGCCTGATTTTTCCAATGGAATTTCTTATGAAAAAAAAAAAAATCCCTCCTTCTTTTTAGAAGAAATTTTCCACAATTATGATGATAAAATATTTCTTATTTTTTTCTGATTATAAATCAACAATAAACAAGCTTTGATGCATTTCAGCTCTCCAGAGGTACAAGTGCATTACTGAGAATAAATATTGTCCTGTTGCTACAACATGAATAATTCATCATAACTAAGATCTCTTCATCTTTATTTTCTACTATGCCTCTTTCGAAAGGCGGTCTTGGGAACGTAATTTATAGAAAGTGTGTATTTCTTATGTACTTTATCTTACTCTCTGCAATGTCACTATCTAAACACTGAAAATGGCATGCCCATTAAATTTAATTATAAGGTATCCATTTTAATAAATACACTCAGAATCTGTATGTTTATCAATATGTTATTTGTCATTATCAGCTGGAGCAGTAGGCTATTTATATACAGGACTACTGTCTTTTGTACCCTTTCTTTACTGGCAGAGTCCATGACAAGCAGAAAATCATATATAATGCAGCAAGTAAAATAATAAACATTAATTTATTCACCATCTAATACATATCTATCTAAAAGAGAAATGGCTATTACTTTATGTTAAAGGTAGTTTTTTAATAGTCCAGCAATGGAAAATATAGTGAGTTTTTACCTGTGCCATTATTTTAAATTCTAAACATATTTTCTGGAAAGTCAATTCTTTTCTTTGCTTACTGAGCTGTTTATCATAGATTCAATTTGTTCACTCTCTAAATCAAGGAATTATTTTTATTGAATGTGTGATTTGTATTGTTATTCTTTACTTTAAATATCAAAGACTTTTTTCTTATACAACGCAGTCTGTGTTTGATCAGACGTCTATTACTAAAACACAATTTTGTTTTATGGAAAATATTTGCAGTCATATATAAGGTCAAAGCTTTTTAACTGTACGAAATTTGGTCTGAAATAAAAATGCTTTTTTACAATATAACAGATAATCAACTTTTCTGTGCTGAATTAAGAATACCTGGGTTCTTCATGAAGAGAGAAAGAAGATATCGATGATTATTTAAAATAAACCTTCAACCCAATATTGAGTCAATTTCTATGGGGTAGCTTATTAATTGTTCAAGCTGCATATCCTTGTTTCAGAGTTCATGACTGAATAAAAACCACAGCTGATGATAATTGCTCAATAGCCTTTTCCATTTTAGGCTTTAAGTATTTAAGCTCATGCTAAAATATTGGATAAACATAAAGAAAAATTTCTCTAGACTTCAATACAGGACTTGGGCCTGTATGTTTTCACTCATGAGAAAATAATGTTAATTACTTCACACACTGACACATTTGGAAAGTGATGCTTCTTAACAAGTGTATATAATAGAAATAAGTGAGAAAAGCAAGTGATTGTTGGTAGAAACAGTCGGTTAGTGAATTATCTGCATAGTTTAGGAGTGTTACCATATATTCAAATTTGCCTTTGGTCCTTAGCAGAATGTACTGATCTCAAAGCTGTCCCAAAGAAGTGAATAAGTAGGAAAGAATATGAGAGTACGACATTTGAAAGTCAAAGCAGTTTATTCAGTGTAGCTTGTGAAGAAAAAGAAAAAACAAACAAACAAACAAAGCCAAAACAAAACATGAAAACAGAATGGAGAGGGAGAAAAGAAATTTCTGTGTGAAAAAAAGTGCCAGAAAAAAATAAATGGAAATGTTTTAAGATGACACTAACTACTGAGCAAAGCACTATTGGGTGCAAGGAAAGGAAAAACGACATTTAAATTTGAATGAAAAACAAAATTAAATCTGGGAATAGCAATAAAAAGGATGAAAAAAGAAAAGATGAGAAATAAAAATGTATTCAATGGTCTAATGACTAGGGAAAATCCAAAAAGGAAAAGTCTTCAAAATCTTTCTTTCTACAGTCATTAGCTGTGAAGTTTAAAGAACCAAGGTGGAGAGCAGTGTTTTTTAAATTTGTTTGTTTCATAGGACAGGTGTTTAATTCTGAAAGTGGTTTGAGAATCGGCCCAAAGAATTTTAACCATGTGACAAACTAGGGCCAGAGTAGCAAAGAGCTCGTCAGTGGAAACAATGACAACACTGAAGAAAAAATTACTGAAATACTCCAGTAACTGTGCTTAAAGGTACCCCAGTAAGTGTACTTAAAGGTATCCATTCTGCTAAGCAGAACTGTTTTTTGTATTTGATAGTCTTTTATTTCAGGAACTCAACTTGCACCAAATGTCAGAAAATCAGGTTTGCACTAGCAAAGGATAATTTCTTGCCCTTTCCGATGCGTTTTAAAGTATTACTTAGTAAAAATTTCTAAAGTAATTTCTATACAGCACTTCGAAGTTAGCTTACACTCGCAGTCCACAAGTTTTATTGCAATAAAAAAGGACAGGGTATAAGTCTACAATATGCTCATGCATACTTTTCCCAGGGATATCACTATTGTTACATATTAAATCTGAATATGATGTTTTATTTGTGTAGCTGGAGAGATTCCTGATAATTATCATCTCTTTGCTTTCAACAACTATGTTATCATGCATTATAGGATGGGGCTATTGCTTGCAGCTGTGCATTCGATAAAACAGAAATCTGCACTTTCACCAATATAAGCAACAGTTTTACTGCCCACACAGCAATGATATTTATCATGATTTGTTCATCTGAGCCAATCAAAGTCTCATCTGTGCCATCAGAAAAGCAAAACAACAACAATCAATTATCAAACCCCATTAAAAGTGCAAATGAGGATTAATCTCATGTTACAGTAGCCTCTCTGGCTCTCATATTGTTAATCATGTTTTATAAACAGCCATCAAATTTATGGTCCAGTATGGATGTGGAAACCTCCTCACAAAATATTCAGTGTGCTCATTAATTCCTTTCCTTCTGCTCTGAATATAGGGACAAGTTCATAGTCCATGTTTAAATTATTTGAATGTAGAAATCTGGAAAATCCTGGGATAAAATACTAATTTGAGTTAATGAACCAATAAACTGTTTATTCCTCCACAACTTAAAAGTGTGGGTGGCATAATTGTGTTTCTGTAGATGGGAATGCTTTTTTAACTGAAGATTCTCAAAGGAATCATAACACTACTCTTCTTTTGTCTTTTCACCACATGAGGCTGTTTGAATCCTTGATATAATCACCTGTGAGCTCAAACGGCCTCTTCCCAATCCTTCCACGCTTAAATCCTCAAGAAGGCATTCTACAGAATGGTAATGCTAGCAACTTGCTAATTCCAGGTTGGAAGAACTATTACACATAAAAGCAACTGCATCACTAGCACAAGACATAGAGATAGTGAAGGGAAGTAATGTCACAAAAAACTATTTTTACTTGCTCTTTTCAACTTATCAGGAATAAACCAAGGGCAGAATTTTTGCTCCTATAGGAATTATAAATTAATGAGAATTTAAAGCCTTCTTCTTCTCCCTCTGACATTTTTTCCATGATATATATCTCTTTGAGGTCCTCAAGTTCCAAGTCAGCACACCTCCTTTGGCTATAGCTTTTCCAGAGACAGCCTCCAAAAACCTATATAAAAGAAAATGGAATGCAGAGGAGAGTCACTCATTAAATTAATACTGGACTTTTAGTTCAAAGCCAAAACCAAATTATTTTATTTTGGAGTACATCTTGATGCAGCCATTCCTGTCCAGCTGGACGCCATTTAGAATCACAACCAGATTGCCACAGGGCATCCTGACAATGGGTATTTAAAAACCCATTCAAACAGACCTTTAGTGCAACTGAGTTTATGGAATGAAATTAAGAAGGAAAAAGGCTCACTTCCAAATTAAAATAGCAGAAAAAAGATCTTACTTTAAAATTCTTCCAAAGAAGTTTATACAAGGCCATTTGACTATTCTTTTTATTATTATTATTTATTTTTTATTAGTAGTATTGTTTTACAGTTGTGGGCAGTGTGGGAGAGCAAAGTGAAGCAAAGGGAAGAGAAAATAAACAAAAGTTATAATGCGATCCTGTTAAATGAACATGTTAGTCAGATAGAAATGACATTAACATTCAAAGAAAATATGCTCAAAGTTGGCTGTTTAATTTTTAAAAGACCTGCACAGAAATTTCAAATTTATAATGATTATTTGAGTCACAAAATACCCAGAAATTTATCATTAATTACTAAGTATTTATTTAAATGAAAGAGGAATATTCAATTATCCTTTTCATGAAACTATTGCAGAAACTGTGGTCATATACCACTTTATAAGCTTCCTTATAGGCAAGGTATTTTAGATAGCTATTGGATAAAAGGCGAGTCAGTAACAAACAGAAAGATGTGGTGGAGTCACATAATCAAATTTTATAAATGTATGATGTGAATGATGTGTACTGGCAATTTGATCACATTTTCTTCTGTAATATTTTTGGCCAATTTGGATAAAAGAGCATTCTACTAGGCTCATCTCCGGAACTCAGACAACAAAAACAAAATTACATTTGTAAAATAAGCAAAGAAGTTCTTAACATACAGATCTATAAAGCTGACATAGTTGCACTGTGTTATCAGGCGTTTCCCTCGTACCACATTTGAATCACAGTAAGAGATCTCTTTGGAGTATCTTCTTCAGCCTCACTCTTCTCGATTTTATATTTCATAATATTTAATAACATTTATCACAGAGGTTTCTACTGATTAACATGTCGTCTATAACCTCTGTTTTTAATAAACAAAGGAATTCAGAGGAAGTAGCTTGTCAGGATCAGACTTCATTACCATAGGCTGCATATGGAGAAATAGGAGTGTGAAATGCAATATTTGCTAGGATACATTGGGGGAAAATAATGATGTTCAGTTTATGCTCTAGAACTTCGAATAGACTCTGCTAAGTACTAACGGAAGCTATTAGGCCAATAAATCGAAAATTAAAAAAAAAAAGAACCATGAAAAACATGAAAGGATAAAATACCAACAAATCACTGAGCTTTACAGTGTAATCAAACAAAACCATACCATTTTATTTAGCCCTGATACTTAGTATTTCACATTAAATCCTCCATACTTATTTGAAAATTATATATTTATTCTAAAGTATATGTAAAACTTTAGAATATCCATCATTATTTGTCAGAAAATATTGAATTAATTTGTGATGATGGCTAAAAATAGTCAATAATATGAAACTGAACTGGCACTGTTTGAAAATTTTGTTAGCTATGTCATTGAAATATATTTCAATTAAACATAACAGGTTGAATCTCATTCACAATATGAAATTTCTTTGCTTTTCATTATGACTCTGTGTGTGAAAGCAAGTGTGTCTAGGCCTACTAATTTCAGAAGCTGCATAACTGGTTTTTAATTTCATTCAACTCATTAAGTACAGGAAAAAAGTAATTCATTTCTTGGTATCTAAAATGAAAGCCTAGAAACTCTTGGATAAGCTTAAACTGGTGTATGTCATGTCACAGACATGGGATGTCACAGCTTAAAAAGGGATGTGGAAAATATGAATTATCAGGTATCCATTTTACATTTTCAAACACATTTTTGAGTATTCTCTTTCATTATTTTCAAGGTGAAACTTAGTTCTTTATCTCAAAGCCCCCTTCTTCCAGATCTTGACTTGTGTATAAATAGCAATACAACATGCAAACAAACCAACCAATTTTAAATTATCGGTCAAATACAACCTTTGAGTATATCCCCTCTTTTCCTTTTTTTCAGTAGAACTATCTTTTCCTACTTTTAAAAATCACTCTACATCTCCTGCCAAAAGTATTTCCTAACTTTTCATGCCCCCTATTTTTACTGTAACCTCAAGCCTAGACAATTCTTCATCTACTCAGTTCTCTAGCATGTTTGGGATTATAGACAAAGAAATTAAGTGAAGATGAGCATTAGGCGAAATTTTCTTTTGTAATGACATGTCGATTTTTTTTATACTGTGCCTTACAGCATTCTAATAAATGCCTAATTTTAATGCCTTTTATACTGCCTCCATTAAAAACAATGAACCAAAAATATCAGTATTTGTCTATCAAAATTTTTTAAAAATCCAATATATCCCATCTAAACCTATGCTTTATGAAATTAAGTTTTCATACTTTCTGATTGTTTCCATATATTCATTTAAGAGTTTATCTTTTATTATTTGAGCACACTGCTCTGGGTGTTCAAAGGCTATGTACAGCTTTCATAGATGGAGACAAGAAGCAGTGAAGCATAGAGAGAAAGCAGGAGAGATTCTCACATGACTAACTCTGCTCTGCTTTTCATTTCACGTGAAACATCCCATGATAACCAAGAGCTGCAGAACATGCACATCCATATTTCACTTTTGACAACATCAGTATTTTGATCAGGCAACAGAATATTTAAATACATTCAAGAAACTGGATCCCCGGTGACCTGTGGTGTGGTGTCAGCACGCCTGCTGTTTATTGGCGTAAGAGACTCAGCTGAGTAAATACAATCTGGTGTTTTCAGTGAAGGAAAAAAGCAGGAGGACAGACAAGTAAATTTGGCATTTGGGACATGTATTAGGTCTAAACCAGGGAGGCTTTTGTCATACGTTTAAAGAGTACAAAATCAGATATTGGTATTAATGATGGTAGAGATTAATAACTAAGGAATAGCTAACTTGATTCAAATGGTGAGATTTTAGGCCTTTGGATGTCTCATTACAGACAGAGTGGAAGACGTGAAATTCCTTTTACTTTTGACTGAAATGAGTTCCCCCATACACCATTTTTAGACACAAAATAGACGGTGAAACATCTGCAACAAATGCAGGATGAGACCTTTACTTCCAGCTCTTTCAAGGGTCACTCGCAACTCATTTTGAAGCCACTTGTTTTCTCTTTAGAGTGTTAGCAAACATTTGGTTGAGACCAAAGCAGGGCTTACTTCATCACAGAGAGCATTCAGAAAAATATGGCTACTGCCCCAAGGAGCCTGTCCTCTAATTTATCCAAAGATATAGCAAGTGAGAAGGAAAACAGTAATAGCAACAATATAAATGAAGTTGAGAAATAACAATAAACACAAGTAAAAGTTAGAATCAATAACAATATTATGAATAACATCTAAGGCAATAATTTACTATGTACTAGAATATGCTTCAGCTACAAATAGAAAAATAATGTCAAGGACTGTTTTTATCTGTGTAACATCATTGTACATCTCTTTCTCTTCTTATGGACCACAGCTTGAGCACTGAAGCAGCAACCTCATCTTCTACCAAAATGACTTTACACAGTCAAGTAAAAAAACTAATTTTCAGGGATAGTGAAGTAACAATGCAAGTCTTCCTACATTTTTACAATCCAATATGACAAAGTCCACTGTCTTTGCTGGAAATTTCTTTTCTCATTCTTTGCCAGACTCCCGAGAAGGAGACCTTACATAGTTAGAGACATATTCGATCTCATTTGAGGGAATCCTTCAACCATTTCTCATCTCTGGTGATCAGTCTTTCTTGCTACCTGCATCCTCAGATCTTTGCCAATACAAAGGGAATTTCTTGAATTTCGATAAATTTGCTTTTTTTTGTATCGCTCACCTATATTACTGTCTCATCATTTTACAGTGTAGCTAAATGCAAACAGCAGAAGAGTTAAAGGCAACATAGAAAAAGAAATCTTGACCATCAAGGAGTTCAGCAAATGGAAGTCCACCAGTTTTTGTGGATGGATTGCATGACATAAAAACCTTACATCTGGCCTCACATAGGTACAGATATCTGCAGTTGTTTCACTACCTTATTTAGTCTGGCAGTGAGAAGGGGATGCCGCAGTCCTTCACAATTTCTGTTCATCAGTATATTCTTCCTGTTCTCTGAAAATCAGTGATTGGTTAATTAGACAGAAATCAGAAAAGCACTTTGCCTGGCATTCCCAAGTAAGAGTCTGATCCTGATGCTTTCATAGTTTCTTCAGAAAAGGTAGCAGGGGACAAGTACAAATGACAATGATCATCTGCTTTCACAGAACAATGCCTTCCTGGGTGGAAGTCAGGCCCAAGTCTCTGATGACTTTCAGCTGGGATTCTTTAGATGGAAAGCATCTCAGGGAGTAGAGTTATAGAAAAATTAATAGGGAAACATCTAAGAAAAATTAGTAGGAAAGCATCTAAGCTGACCAGATCCACCATCTAAGGTAGAAAACCTCAGAGACTCTAAGAATTTGAAATAAGTTTATGGCGACGTTCTAGTACATGATGAAATGGCGTACTATTATTATAATAATTGTCATGTTAATACCATATTTCATGTATAGACAATGATTGAATTTGGAATGATGACCACGATGGATAATTCTTCATTATTCATTCATGAAATAACACCCTTAATTCTAGCACATTTTCAGAGGCTTCAGTCATCAATATATTTCTCAATTTTATTAATGATAAAAAATACGCTGACCTAAATACAGAAAATAGTTATAACCATATGTTAGCAAAATAGTTCATAAACAATGCACATATCTTATGTAGATCAAAGAGAAATGAGGTGAAGAGTAATTACAGCATTATGTAGACAACAGCAGAGTAAACTAGTTCCATGACTAAATCAGGTACAAAATCACCCCACTGTGGTCTAAATTAGTGCCTTTAGTGAGTTTAAATGCAAATTTATCCTTTCTAGTGTATTTTCTTGTTTTGTCTTCTTAACATGGAATATGCATACATAAAGCTTTCTGGAAAAATAGGTAAACTAAAGTCTACTATTGCACTTTCAGTTAAGCATTTTCAGAAGTCTTACATTTTTTCTGCCTGTGAATGAGTCCAGTTCACCTGGCACAGAGAAAATTTTTCACATAGCTGATAAGAGAAAGGTTTCTTTTACTAAATGGTGACTAAACAACATCTACTTGCTTATCCAGTAAGTCTTTTTCAGGGTGGCAATCGTTGTTCCAGAACTGTTTTTATTCTGATTTGCACATAAGACGTTTAGGCGTCAGAAATGAAAAATAAACTTATTGTAGCAAAGATAATTCTTCCTATCCAGTCTGTGATAAAGAAGTTGTGAAATTCCCTGCTATGTAAGTTTGTCCTGATTCCTGAAGGCTTAGCTTTTTCTCTAAGGTTCATCTGTTAAATCTAATAAAGCATTGAAGTCTTAGAGTCATAACATTTTTATTATTAATCATTCAGACTCTCAAATACTCCTTTTTCCTCTAGCTCCTCAACATCCCCACCCCCTTTTATGTTCCGCAGTCTTGCTTCAGTTGCTATTTTTTTCTGGATTCCTTCATATTTCTGACTACCTACTCTTATCTTCCACACAGCTCTAGTCACCTGCTGAACCACATTGACATGTTGGAATGAACACAGGCTATCAATTTGAAACCTCTCCTCCTCTGAGCTGATTTCAATCAGTTTTCTTCCACGTGGCCTATAGTCTAATGTTTTTCAAGTCTTATTCAGCTGTTATAGTATTGCTCAGCAAAAACAACTAGAAGTATTCCTGAAAGGGAATAAGAAACAGATCTGTAGAAATTGTAGAAGGCAGAACAATACTTTTGCAGCAGGATTGATTCATCTTTGGTTTATAACATGTCTCTGCAGGAAATGTGAGAAAGTAACCTATCTTAGCCTGAGTTAATAACTTCTTTTTGTTTTGGATTGGCTTGGTTTTTTGTTTGGGTTTTTTGTTCGTTGGTTGTTTTTTTGGTTTGGTCTTGTTTTGGGGTTTTTTTGGGTTTTTTGGTTGGTTGGTTGGTTGGTTGGTTTTGGTTTTGGTTTTGGTTTGTTTTGGGGGGTTTTTTGGGGTTTTTTTTCAGTGAGATTTCAGTTTTCCTATTCTACCTGACAAAATGAGAAAAGATAGCTGGAGGATAGCAGTAAACATATTGTTCAAGACAGGAAAAATACAATGGAGTACTGATCTGGCAATAGAACTGCTGTTTTGTTGACAGCAAGTATTACCCTCTTTGAAAACACTGACTAGCAAGATAACAGAAATAAAATTACTTTGGGCTACTTGCTGTTTAGATGTTGTGTCCTACTTTTTTCTAACCACTTCACAGGAAACCCCAGACTTTCCTGCGTGGGAAGGAGTGTCTGTCTTCCTACACCTGTATTTGGTTTACTGAGCTTTTGACCCTGGAGATCACCACTGTATCCTGCAGCACAGTAACACAAAAACCATGTTTTGCACATTCAGGCATCACACTGCAGTGTTTTTTAGGCCTGTTTCTGCACTGGGGGGAATAAGCAAGGAGGAAGAGTAAATAAGTAATTATGAAAAAATAATCAGGATTACAGGTAAATTGAAGCCTTATGGAACTAGCACACTGACATGTTCTTTAAAAAGTTGCAGAAAAAAAGAAACACTGAGTGTTTGGGTGGAGATGGGAAAACTACACACAAAGCGGGGAGGAAACATCTGGTACTCTGAAGGGACTGAGGAAAATTTCAGCAAAGGAGATGGGTGGGGAAGGCTGCAAGGATTCCCTGAAACTGGTGGCGATGGAAAGATTGCATGCAAAGGATTTGAAGAGGGTGAAATCACAGGGCGTGATCACTGGTGTGTATAGACAACCTGGCAAAAGGAAGTAAAAAGCCTGTACCTTTCAATAGGTCATTTACGTTTACCAAAAGGCTGTGACCTTCAATCACATTCTATGTGAATATGCCAGTGACCTAATTGGTTTACTTTTTCAAAATGGATATATAGTTATGCATAGATTATAGGGCTCTATATTCTAGAGAAGTGGGGTTTTTTGATTCTGTCGTGTAATTCGATCCATCCAATATTCAGGTATAAATCCATTTTCCCCTTTTAATATTTGTACATTCATTTGTGGAATCAGTGGATGCAGCAGGCTTTTATCCAAAGGCAAAGTAACATTATTAAAAGACTAAGCTACCATAGCCTGAAAGGACTGTTGGAAACCACAGAAAACTAAATAAGCTTCACTGTTTATTCATTGAGGTCAGACCTGCAGGCGTGAAAACTGTATTAAATTGCACCCTTAATTTTTGATTTCTCTACTATCTGTCAATACACTAAAAATCTTTTTCTGGAACAACAATCACATACATATATAATAAAAGAGTACACTTAAATGTTAGAATATTTAAAATTTTAAAAAGTATTGGCCAGCAAAGCAATTTTGAAAAAAAACCCCAAAGAAACAAGGTTTCTGTGACAAAACAGAATCTGTGAAAAACAGTTTTCATTCACATCTCATGAAGAGACTTATTTGCCTTGAAGTGCAAAAATATGAACAAATAAAGTCCAGTTCTGAAAATTTCCATTCTTTTGTGACTTTCTCCAACAGTAAAAGAAATACCTTTCTTTTTACCTTTTAGACTAGTCCTTGTCACCTGCACTCCATCTTGCATCAAGAAAATGACTAGAGTGCAGCAGGCAGAAAAGCAAATGCTTTTTGTGTTTTCACTGCAGTGTACTGTACAAAATTTCTGGGGTCTCTTTCATTGCTAAAGAAATTGACTTAAGAGATTGTGGCAACACTGCAGCCTTTTTTCTCCCATCAAGCACATCGGAGTTATCAAACAAAAGATTTGAGATTATAGCTGTCTGAAAAAGAAAATGAAAGCCTTACAGAGAAGCAGATGCTACAGCATTATATATTCCAAATGTACACTGTGCTGTGCATGGCCAGCTGTAACAGGAAAACTGCTTATTTTAATGTTACACACTGGTCTTCGGTGCGGTGTCATTGCACTACAACATCTGCCTTTTCTCTTCACTCTGCACTATTTGTTACAGCCACTTCATATGCCTACTTACTGACATTCTCTGCTCTCTGTAAGTAGCTTTTGCTGAGGGAATATGCATAGTTTTCTGTTTGTTTACATGCACTAAACACTTCATAAGCACAGCTGCCCCTCAGCACAATTCGATATTCTCAAACAACCTTAGTACTTGAGCTACCAGTCACTGTAGAGATCATTTTCACTGCTTATTGGAAAAAAAACCAAAACAAACAACCAAAACCAAAAATGCAAAACCAAAAAAACCCCCAACACAACAACTTTATATTAAACCATAATATTTTGAGTAAGTGTTACAATGGGGAAAACTCTACATATGAAAGCATGTGGGAGGGAGAGAGTTTACCCATTGTTTTCAATAGTCATAAGGAAATTATTCTGCTATCTTTTTCTGCTGTAGTGATACACAGCAAAGAACATTATGCATAAGACAGCACAGCCTGAAACAACTGATATTTATAAATTCTAATTTCATCCATGCCTGGATAAGTGCAACAGAAATTTTCTGCCACATTATGATCTTAAATAGGAATTTGAGCCAAGCCTTATTTAAATAAGATGAAGAATGCCACATATTCATTTTTTCTCAAAATTTCTCATCATCTTATTCATGAACATACTTTTAAAAAAAGATTATCATGTATAGATATTGTAACCTCGGAAATAAATAGTACAAAAAGCTTTACAATTAAAAAATGGGATCATTAGCCCTGCACATTTAAAAAAAGACCCCTTTCCTTTTATTTGCACCAAGCATCAGGTTGGATTATGATTATAATGCTTGAAAATTATATGCTGCCCAATTTAATCTTTGGAATTGCTTCTGTCAAATGAAAACCTGTCTGTTAAGGGATGTTAGAGCAGCCCTGCCGAGGACTTCCTCCTTTGCCCGGCCTCTGGAGCCCAGTGCAGTGCACTCCCAGGCTGTGGGACGTGGTAGCTGCTGATTTCCCACTTGCAGGTTCAACCCACAGCAAAGCTGAACATGGACCCACCAGTTCAGATCCATTCACAGCCACTCCCTGCCAGTGGACAGCACCCAGTTCTTGCAGTGCTCACACGTGGGATAGGCAGTGAGACTATGCAGAGACCTAGTTAGGAAAGGATTAACAGAAGATAGGACAGACTGTGACAGTCAGGCACAGGTCTTAGTCAAATAAGCACAGTGACTGGCCCTATTCATATGGGACCAGCCCTCTCATCCCACTTTTCTCCTTTGTTTGTCCCCATTCCCTTCCCTTGCCTTTTTCCTCATCAGTTTGCCTAGTCCTGCTGAGCTCCTCTCCTCCCCATTTTGAACCCTCGGGTTTCTTTCCTTGTTGGCTGCAATATCCTGCATGCAGTTTCCTGATAGCCCACCACTTAGTGTGACTGACAAGGCTTGTTTCTTGATTTTGTCTCTATGTCAGTCCAACAGGTTTGTGTCACTTTGTCTATGGCTTACTTGTATTTCCTTATTATCCCATTTGACAAGGTCCTCTGTAAGATAATACTGAATAGACATTTCCACATCCCATACCTAGCAAAGGAATAAAAGATCGGTCATGCGCTTGTGCTAACACTGTCCTCTGGCATCCAAACATCACAGTGGAGGATGTCGTTCACTTCAGCTGTAAAGAATCAAAAATTTGATCCTGGAAAGGAATACAAAGATAAATGGGATCTGTGTGAAGAAATCCTATGAAAGAGAAAGGAAAGGAGCAGGGAACTGATGGGTGAGAACTGAGGTAGGCTGTAGGGGAAGAAAGCTGACATTCAGACTAAGGAGAAGAAGGGGGAATGACGAAGTCAGTGTGAGATAAGCTGTAAGCTTCTGATTACGGTGAGAATCCCTCCGGATTCCCAAGTGAAACCTGTTACTCCAGTGTCCTCCAACAGCAGGGAAGCTATGTGATTTCATCCAAAATCTACACTTTATGACTGCCAAAGTATTGATACACTCAGAGGATGAAGGTGTCAGCTTGACATCTGCTCTGATAGTTCAAAGACCAGAGGTTTAGGGATTTAAAGACTCCACTAGTGCTGATGAGATGATTGTGAGATATGAGGGAATACTTTTCTGTTCTCCGCTTGAACATGTGTCCTAAATATATATATTACACAGTTATTTGATATTAATATAGCCAATGAACATAAATATAATAAAGCCTTCTTTCCCAATCATACGCATAAGCTTACTCAAAGGTCTGCAGAAAATTAGTTTTAAAGTGACAGTAAAACTGACATAACGTCCCTAAGTAAAATTTAATCTCATTGCCCATATCTGTTATTAAATGACTTGCTGTTGTCAACCGTTATCCCATTCTTCACTTCAGAGAATCATTCTTATTCCCACTATCTTATTCTACGTTGCATATTCATATGTATCTTTATACCATCTATTTAATTTTTGTTGAACATGTTGGAAAGGGAAGAAGGATCTTTAGAAGTAAAAATAAGGCAGCTGTATCTGCACTGCAGATCTGGATTAGATGTTAGCCTTTTCCTTGGCAGCCCTGTGAAAAAGTTTTGTTACAAAATTTGTAATGACTTTTTAAAGGCTAGTTTTTAATATTTGTTTTGGAGATTTTTCCACTACAGATCGCAAGTCAAATGCATAACTATTTAGAAGAAATAGAGAATTCAACAGGGTCAAAATCCTGAGTTTGTACTGAATTACACTATGCCAAACACACTGAAGAATAGGAGGTTACAGACACCCCAAACTGGACACCCAAATCTAGTGAATATACTTAAGCATAATTTCTCTGCGTGGCCATTACCCATATGTAAAATGAAGATAATAAAATCCCTTAACCTTATGAGGATTTTGTGAATATAAAGTAATGTCTGACATTATATTAATGAGTTCCATTTAGAAAATAGCACAGAAAAATCAATAATTTCTGCTTAAAGAGTGCTGTCTGATTAGTTTGAAGCCAATAAGGCATGTTCACACACTGAACAAGGACAAACGAACAAAATACTGAATACTTCTAATTAAGGAAGTACCATCTCTGACTGATGGAGCCAGGGATCCCGTATGAAAAAAATATTCTGCGTGATGCAATTAAAGACCATTATAATGCATATGTCCAAGTGAGCCAAATGAAGGCTGCATGGGGAATTTTAATTTTAATGTTTTCTAATTTGAATGCTTGACTTTGTGACCTTAATTTTTTTTAATATAATTTTCTGGATATAATAATAATTAATTGAGTAGGAAGAAAGAAATTAAAGAGTTATGCAAGATTTTCATTTGTGATCTGAAAAGCAATGGGCCTTAGACAAGAAAAAAGAGAGTCTTGAAGCTGGCTGACATTTCAGAGACACTGATGAGACAGTACCATTTCTGTGAGAAGATATGCAAAGGGACAAGTGTAACACAAAGAGCTTTTCAGTCTTCTGATTTTTAAGTGTGTATGACAATGACATATGAAATATATACTATTTTTTCTTCCCAACCACATCACATTTGGTCAGACTTCTGATGCTCCATTTGAAAGTAAACAAAGTTTACTCACACCCCACAGCTTCCTATAAATAACATGTTTTTTAACAAGGATTTTCCTGAGGAGGAACAATTGTAGTTCATCGCCAGTTTTTGTTACCTTTTTTAATAATGGGACCTTGACAAAGCCTTTGCTCGTGACTTACAGTGCTCCTCAACAGCTGATAATTCGATCTTACAGAGGAGCTTTCAAGAATTTATGAGTAGTGTCAGAACTTCTAATACATTGTAGATTTTTTTTTTGTATCACCACAAAAATGTGATCTCATGGCAAAAAAGGGAGGTAAAAGGGGGATCAGCTCACTTTTTAGTGGCTGTTATTTTTCCAGTAACACAGAAAGTGAAAACATCTTAGCTTTAAATTGCCTTATACTTTTCAAGATAACAAATTATTACTTTGTGGGACAAAAAAAAAAAATGAAAGCCACAGTTATTCTACTCTGTGGTGCTTAAAATTCAGATGAAGCTTAAAACAGAAGCAGATATTTAACGAAGGAATCTCAAAGCTCTTTCTCAAATGTGCCTGATATTTACAATACCTTCTATATTTCTAGCACCTTCAAATGCCAACAGCATATTGTTTTTTTCACTTGTTTCAGAACAGTACTTCATATATTAACTAAGGATCAAGCCTAATGTTGATTCCTGGCACGCCACTGCTAGCTTCAGACAAACTGAGTAGATCATATAGCTTAGAAAACAAAAGGCTGTGGCACATCTGTTCTCCAAGCATAGTCAGCACATGACTGACTGTGTGAACAGTTGTGTCAAGACTAGCACAGTGGTGCTGCACTTTACATGGTCAGAAGCCTGTAGTGCTTTTTGAGGTACAAAATACACTCAAAACCTCTCTATTCCCTGCCCTGCATCCGTTACCCACCTGCTCTTCCAATAACCAGTATGCTTCATCCTTTATGAATTCTCCACTCTAAAATACACCCAGATTCTTGCACAGTCAATCTACCCTCAGCAGCAAAGCAGAAGGACTGGGACAAACATTACAAAATGAAAGCTACCTACCTGTTTGATATGGCAGAAGGAGAACCCAGATTTGGATGGGGGTGAATTCAGTTTAGCCAGGAAAAAATCCAACTCCAAGAAGCACCTAAAACATAAAGTCCACACCTGAATTAACTTCAGTTCACAACACGTGACCCCTAACAGTTCTGCACCCCAAGATTAGTACTTACATTAACAGACACTGCTGAGGTAGGAGATTTTCCTAAAGGAACTGACAGCATAAGCTGAAGAGAATATTGTATTTGAACATCCACATCTCTCCTGGTTCTAGAGGCTGGAAAAGAGGGCTTGGGAAATATCCCAAATATAACAGAAACGATACAGGGAACAGAAAGACCCCTATGTAATCATACACCTACCTGTGTCAATGTAGACATAAATTTAGGTCTTGTGGCTTTGGACAAAATTAATATCCAAAAGACATCTTGAATCTCCTCCAAGTAGTTAAATATTACTAAAATATTTAATGTTTCTATTCCAGGAGGAGGGCAGATACAGCTTTCAAACTTCAACAGTCATGAGCAGTTTAGAAAGTTCTTGTAAAATATAATAATTATCAAAGTGAAATCCTTAGCAGTCAAGAAAAGCCAAGAATCCTGAGCTCAAGAAAAAACACCATATCCTCAAAAAAACCAAACTCTCATTATTTTGACTCTTGCCAAACAAATTCTATGCTAATCCACTTGAGATACAAAGAGAAGAAGATAATGTAGGAATTGCTAAGGATAGATGAACTGCAATTAGATTCAATATGATTCAGTAGATCATATTGAGTGATTTTGACTTTACACTGCATGGAAGAAAATAACAGAAGACTTAAGATGCTGTTAATTAGTCTCTTAACCTAATCTGATTCTCTTCATGAGCAGTGTGAACAAGGTGGAAAAAGACTGGACTAAAAGCCAGAGCATTTAGAGAGATAATCCTGGTTTTGTGAATAATTCCCTGAATAGCCTTAAGCACTTCTCTTAATCTTTTTACAACTCAGCCTCTCCATCACTTAAAAGATACCAGAATACTTGCTCACCTGCTTTTTACACCTGCAATACAGCTTTGAAAACATGATGTTACAGCATAAGTACTACATATTTCCTTTCAAATTTCTGTACTGTTTCCTATTCAGGAATAACTTGTTTTTTTTCCATAATGATAAAAATTATGCGACAACAGATTTGTACTCTATGAATAACTGAAGACTCTAGAGCACCTGGTTTTATTTAAGTGAAATCAAGAAGCAGTTCATGTCAAAATCATATAATACAGTTTTTAAGTTAAATATTAATGCAATTAAAACTATCAAGAAAGTGAGTGGAATACAGTTTTCAGAGGTTTTCAAAGCCAGAAGCACACAATATACTGGAGGCAGTTTTAAATCTTGGAGAGACTATCAGAATGGCAATGTGAAGTGCTACCCAGTCTTCAAACACAAACTTCGCATCTGCACATTTATTTCTTGCAGTCTGCTCTTTAAGAGGAAGATTTCTTTATAATGATATGATGCAGAAATTTTGCAATGACTGATGATTAATTCAAATTGTATTAATTAGGAGCACAATCATGTAGTTTGAAAACTAGCTACAAGGATGTAGTGCTAAAACCTGAAAAAGGGAAAAAGGTCTTGCCATTTGTGTGAGGATATCAAAATTTGTTTTAACATTTAAAGTCCTATAATAAGAAATGAAGAGCATACTTGTGACATTTATAACTGATACCAGGCTTATGCCATGTGGGTGGCTGATGGAGAGCTGCTGCTTGTTCGAGAGGTCTTTAGCAAAGGAACTCCCCAGCGGTGCTTCTCAGCACACTTGCTAGCTTGCTCTCTCTCACCCGTGCGATGGAAGCACGCAGCCACTCTCACACACAGCTAACTTGCCCAGGCGCAACCAGAGGAAGAGAGGTGGCCTCCGTATGGATTTCTGATGGGTTTATTCCAAGGGGGTCCAGTGACGGAAGGGTCCAGTGACAGAAGGGGGGCACTCCTGATCAGGACAACCTTATAAAGGGGTCCAGAAGGGGGCGGGGTAATACAACAACAACCAATGGGGAGAAGGAGAGGGAAGAGCAGGGGCCTGGATTGCATCCTTATAAGGGATCTACATAGGATCACAAGATTTGATGAAAGAAGCCATTCTCACAGAGTTAAGGGGGGGATCTTTAAACCTCAGAGTCGGTCCACTAGCAGGTCGATACTGTACCTGGGCCTTCTGGCCCCCCGGCTACCACAGCCGTCGGTTCAGCCGCTGCAACACCAGGCTGCAAAGCTCTGTAATCATTACTGAGATGAAAAAACTGTATAAAAGAGATCTAGTCACGTTGGAAACCTGGGCAGATAGAGAAATGAGAATTTCTTGTGAGATGGTGCACCTACAGAATATTCCCCAATTCTAGGAAAAGATTTTTTAGAAATAGTGATTTACTAAATGTCAGATGTGATTTGCATAAGATTGGATCCAAATACCACTAATTGCTTCTATTTGCTTTTTCTCCTATCGCTCTGACGCATTCACAAAGGTTTATTTTAGCAGAAACCAATAGACAAAGCTATCCTTAAAAAAAACAACCAACCAACAATACAAAATAAAAAACAAATCAAACCAAAAATCTCCACAAAACGTCCTTCGCTATGGTTCCAGCATTCAAACTTGGTTATAGAAGATGACTAGATCAGGGTAGCAAAATCACCTTAATTATGCCTTTCATACCTATGATCATCATCTTCTTCAGGAATGATGCATATCTAACTCTCGCTGCTTACATAATCCACTCAATTATACTTTTGTCAAAATTCATCAACAAACATGATGAAATGATCATATTATTAGAATTTAATTTTGCACCTATTGCCCACAATTAATTATAGCAATGAAAATGCATACTACCTTATCAAAAGTATAATTCCTCATTTTCCCTCTCCTAATAAATAAGGGTACTATATCTTTTTCAAAAGGTATATATTATTAAATACATTTAGCTGTAGCCAACTATTTGGATATCTATTTCTTTTACTAAAACATAATAAAATTTTACAGGGTGACTAAGTAAATTAATAGTCATCTCTGAAAATAACAATGGGATTCAAATTAGAAATACAAATGATCAACACTAAGTAGATGAAGGCTGTATATTTTCTAAGGTCTAATGTGCACAATAAAATCAGATTGTATATATCGGGCTGGCAAGCCCAAATGGAGTTGTTCAGAGTCTTGCTCTAAATGTGTCTTTTCCATCCTGTGGGAATTTACAGCTTAAATAATGTTATGTAACACTGGTAACAGCATAATACCGTGTGTCATGTTGGTCTTTCCACTCAATTGTATGCTTTAATTCTTGTTCCCATTTTGAAGACCTTTTAAAGATCATTTCATTTTCAAAACACTAGCTGAGCAACAATCAATTACATATTTTGTGTTTACTTTTGACCAGAGTTTTGGACTTTATTGACAGAATTTTGTTTTCTGTTTAGCAAAGCAGGTAATCAATTAAAGCATTTGTTGCTTAACAGCAACAAAACTGATTGTTTTCCAGCTTAATTTTTAAAATGTCAGAGAAACATTTGAAAGACATTATCTGAATTACTATTTTATACAGGGTGCTGGGAGATTAATGCAATGTCAAGGCAAGGCAATAAGCTACATGCTGTTGATTGGTTTTCTCAGTACCTTAGGAGAATTTTGACTTTTCTAAAGCCAAATGCTTAGAAGAATTATTGCATGTTTATATCAATTTATTAAATGAAATGAACTTTTTTTATTAGGTATGCTTTACTTTGATACAACAAACATCAAAGAAGCAAGGAACAACTGACTTCATTGTCATGAAACTTTCATTTCAAAATCTGCACCATATTTCTCTAAGATCTAACATTACATACCCATGAGATGATTGGTTTGTTCAAAGGAGTTTTTTCTTTGGGTGGTTTTTTTTTTTTTTTGGTTTTTAGCAGAAAGCCTTTTCCTTATTTATACTTTTTCTGGTGATAGAAATGTATCCTCAAATTACTATTTCATTCACTGCTGTAAAATTATCTCTTCACATATTGTTTCATCAGATGTTACTTATCTCAAGATAGATAATTTGTCAGGAAAGAATAATCAGGAACAGAATACTGCTAGCACAGCACTGTTATATGTCCCCACCTGAAAAGCTGTGTAATTTATTATAAAAGCAGGTAGACTGCAAAAAGCAATCTTCATCTTTGTCCCACAATCTTTAATTTATATGCAAAATATTTGCAACTTTTCATAGTTCTAATGCTATTTTATGGTAACTGCCAGAAATATCAGCATTTGGATACCTAAGGGATTGCACCTGATTGGACATGCTGGACTCATCAGAAATGTCTCTCAGAAATGAAAGTTTTCAATGAATTGATATTTATATTCTATATCTGATACCATTGTTGTCCGCAATAAAGTTGTCAAATCACTCACTAGTAAGAAGTCTGCTGTATTTATGCTGAGCTTCAGATTTGATTTTTTGTATAAAAATCAAATGTAAATTGCTGAATACATTGATTCAGTAGTGAAATAATATTATTTACTTAGTTTTTAAAATGCAAATTTAATGTCTGGATTGTACTGGATTCAATGACATTGTATGAATTTTTTCCATCTGAATGGACGTAAACACAATAAGAATGTCACTTACAGGAATATTTCCTAAAGCAATTATAAAATGTTTATTTGAAATTTATTTTGTGTAATAATATTTTGTATACATTTAATCAAAATATATATAGATCCATCAAAGGAGTATTTTAAAGAAACAAGGCTTGTTTATTACTTTTCACTAGATGAGGGTGATGACATTGAGGAAAAGCTAAGTCCCCATCTTCTGAAGTATTCCAGTGGCTGGTTTAAACAATTTTTGCCAACTGATCTACCGAGGGTAACTTTCATTAAAGAAAGCAAGCCTAGTAGTTCTCCCGTTCGAGCTCTTCCCAACATCATTTCTGCCTTTTATAGACCCAGTAATCCAAAACTGGATAATTCTCAGTATCACAAACAAGATTGGAGTGTAACACCTGCCTTCAAGACTTTAATACAGGACTCTCACTTCATAAGGAGACCATTTTATCTCATTAACAAGATGGCTATTACCCAGACCACCAGCATTTAAAAGGGCTTAGGGGTTCTATATCTAAGGTGGCTGGTTAATAGCAGTCCCTACAGATTATATTAACTAAAAATACAGTAGTTTCGTCTTCTGTTAGTCTAGGAAGAGAAAAGGGCATGGTGATTTATAGGATTAAGGATTTAACATAGGTTAACTCAAAATCTTGGTTCTAAGGTTTTTGTGAGAAATTGTGTCACACTCTTTCATTTTTTTTCCATATGATTATAATTTTACCAAGAAGACACTTTTGAATAACTAGGACTATGAATTCCCTTTTAGCTCTGGCTTCCTGAAAAAATTGCTGTGAACTGCTGGAAAAAAATCAAGTAGATACCAGGAAATGATGCCTTTACAACATCACTGTTTTTACATTTACAACAGTACTTCCTCCTCAATAATTTAGCCTGGTAACTGAATGTACTAGTTTGAAAGCAAACCAGTGGGAGATCCCAAGTCAGAATTACAATTTAATAGGAAAATTAAGATAAAGGCAATAATACAGAAACACTGGCTTGAACTGGCAGAGTCAGGATACGACCTGACACCCTGTCTGCCAGGGTGGTGGTAGCAGTCCGATTAAATGATGGCTGCAGTCCTGTTGGAGGGATAAATGTGATTCTGTTGGAGCGGTGATCCTTCTGGGTGTAAAGTCTGGTGCTTTTCTGGAGGTCCAGTGGTAACTATGGAGCTCTTCTCTTCTGGGAATCCAGTGAGTAGTACTGCTTGTGCTGTTCCAAACCTCAGATTATATCCAAGTAGGAATGCTTGGCTCCTCCCCCTGGGCTGAGCATTTCACAATGGGATGATGTGATTTTATGAGTCATGCAGTGAGACTGGATGGCCCATTAGCAGAGATATCTCCCCAAAGGGAGCTATCAGGGATGAGTCATGGAAGAGATAAAGAACCTGCCCCACCTGGTTTTAACAGCTTATGAAGACGGTAATAGAATACATACTTTTGGCTACATCTTACATTGTAACCTAAGACACTGAAACATTGATGTTCATCAAATTCCTTAGTAAAGACCTTCATGTTAGTCCAACTACATCAAAACTCACACATCATTAAGTAACTAGATGAACTATTGAAAACACTTTAAACAGGAGCAACGTGGGGTTTTTATCTGAAGCCTTGGCTGTTAGAATAAGGATGTCTGTCTTGAAAAACTTTTAGTATTCACAATTCTGTGGAAATATCTAAAAGTATTGGACCAATGAATCTCATGTATTTCCTACACACCATTATAAAGCAAGTTAATAACGTAGAATGTCCAAAATCATTATTAATCTTTAATATCTGATTTCAACAATACTCTGTTTTGATCATCAGCTATTACCAAAGGCACAACCAAATAACCCCCACAAAAGTGAAAGGATATATTTGCTGAGGAAGTAGAGTGTGATTGCTTTAAACAGGGATTGTACAGGTTCATTTCAACACTTTGTCTAGAAATATGTGGCATGTCATTTCTTGAAAAGTCGACAAGATATGATTAAAAAAAAATCACTTATAAAGCATTGAAATGAACTTATTTTATCTAGCCATACAACGTGGGCAGTTACTTTCACTTAAAATATAGTAAGTTTAACTTGATTTCATTCTTGATATTTCCTGCTAGCTCTTACTCACAACACTTTTTTTCTTCCTAGGTGCTGATAAGGAGTTTAATTATTCTCATAAATTATATTATATTGACGGCACTATAATTTCCTTGTGGTTCCTTTAAGCAAAAAAGATTTTTTTTTCCATTTTTCTGGAACCTCTCCTGTTAATTTTTTAGAGATAATCAGTCAGCCTCTGAGACTGTTTCAACCATACTTTGGAAACCTTTGAGTCAATTTTATCTCGTTTAGCCCATTCAAAAAACCAATTTGTTCAAGTATCCAAATCCATCTTTCTTTAGTCTGATAGAAAATATTTGTGGTTAATAATAATTGTGTTATTTATATTGACAATGTCCAACTGCATACACTGGAGAAGACATGAATGAAAACATTTATTAGCTTTGTTGTCATTATTTTTCAGAGAGCTTTCCTAGACCACTTAGGAGCAGACAACACTTGCCTTAGTTTTCCTTTTACTGCTAATGCATTCATAGCATTATTTATTATCTTTCATGTGCCCTGGTAGTTTTACTTAATTTTGTGCTTTGGCCTTTCTCTGACTTACATGCTGTTAAAGAGAATTCCACTGCCAAGAAAAGTTTTATTATTTCTATAGACTCTCCTTGAATTTTGGTGGTAGTAGAGGGAATAGCTGTAGATGAGGTGGGACAGGAAAGTTGGTGTCATGTGAAAAGGGGAGATTTTCTCAAACCCTTTGCGTTCTATTAGTCTGTCAGCGTCCCAGGACATCCAAGACCCTTGTGCCGAACCAGTCTGTCAGCGTGCCACCATGGGGACCCTTCACTGAATATTCCAGTGGGTTAGAGGGTGGTTGGACTGGCTGGTTGAGGGACGCATGCCAACAGCATAAGGGAGATCCCCTCCCAGGTCTCCATAGCCAAGTATGTTCCCTGCTGCCAGCAAGTGCCAGCACCCTTGAAGGACTCACACTAACTTACTTTTATACTACATTTTTATGTTTTATACTACATTTTATGTGGGGCTTGAGTGACTCCAGTCATCCATCATGTTCAGTGGGGGGTACGTCAGAGGTGGCTAATGTCAGTATTACACCTGAGGCAGCCTTTGGCGTGGAGGTGTGCACAGTGCTACATCTGTGATCTCGCCGTGGTTGCTGATTTAGCAGCAAGACATCTTTTTTTTTCCCCTCAGTCGTGAGCTGCTGTGAGGCTTATCAGCTACAAGGTACCACTGAGTTCCCCTTCTTGCAAGGATTTCAACAGAGCCTGGCTGTGGTGTCTCAGCTCTGCTCCATCCTCCTATTAGTTCCTCTTAGCAAAGTGTTGTGTGTGGGAAGTGGGACATGCTGACCAAGTCCCATCCAGGGAGCAGCAACTGCATTTCACCCAGGGAGTAGCAACCAGTTTCACCCTATAACTTCCTTATTGTTAGATCTTCCGGTAATGTGAAATAACTTCCTGGTTTTCTCCAATTTTACCCCTAATCACTTTCCCACACTATATTTGCTCTATACCTCACAAAAAGTTCTCTTACCTTCTGGAACAAGCTAGTTGTATTTGAGCTACTTACTACAAATGGTCCTTGGCCCATGCTGAACACTAACCTCTGCATGGCCACTGAGGCAATGGCCACTGGCACAGGCTGTAACTATGGCAGGAATAGCAATTTAGCAGATCTGGGTTTGCTCAGATCACCCTACACAGGTATTCTGGACTGTTTACTAGTGTGGAAATAGGAATGCTTCTTATTCTAGTATTTAATGTAAAGAAAATCAGAACTGAGATCCCAAAAGCCTTTTTTTATTTTTAACTTATCAGGCATTACACCTTGCAAGAAAGCCAAAGGACCACTCTGAAGGTCTCTGTTTATTAACAAATCTGCACTGTAGAATTGTGAGATTTCTGAGGCTTTTCTTGAAAACCAATCTGTTATTTCCAGGTTCAATTTACAAAATCACTTATTTTATAAATTGAGAACACGGAAACCATTTACCTCTGGTGTCTTAAAATCCACATCCCAAAGAACCTTTTAAGGTAAAGAAAAAAATTTGCACATCTAACTTCAAACAATTGCTTAATACTGAGAAAAGTAATACTCTTCTGGTTTGCTTCCTTTTCGTTTTTTATATCCATAGTACCACAAGCTCATAATCATCCTTAGACTTCTATCAGAAAGGTGTAAGAGCAGAATAAGTTCTATATATACCATATATATATATATGGTATATATTCCATAATGCAGTTCATAAAAAAGTTTGGCTTTCATCATTATTTAACTCACAGACAAATAGAAACCAGCCTTGGACTTCAGCTTTAGGGGGGGGAAAAAAACATACGAAGAAAAACCAGAAAAAAAAATAAAACCCCCAAAAAGCTAATTTAAAAGTTACATTGAAGGAAGTGGGTAGACATAGATCAGACTCCATGGTGTCCATTCCATGGTACCCATGGTCTCCGCTGTCACTGAATGGATCATTGTAGCCCTGCTTCTGCTTTAGAATGGACTGCTACATTTGGGAGGGACCTACAATGATCATTTAGTCCAGCTTCCAACCACTGAGACACTCATGTTTCATTAGGTGCTCTAAAAATTCTCCAGTTGTCAAAGTTTTCTCCACGCAAACCTACATGATTCACATTTCTGCCACTGTTCATATGGATAATATGGCTTTATCCTGCTGATATTGCCTGATATCCACCTTTTGGCTAAGGCTCAGGTTACCTTTAACTACAGTTTGAACCATTTGACATGAAGAGAGTATATCTAACGTTTTTCATCCCCATCTCCTTCTCCAGTCCCCCTTCCTCTCTAACAGTTAGAATTTAAATGTCTGTTCAAAATCAACCTCCAAGGGATGCTGAAGCATAGCAGCAGGGAGATTTTTTTATTTGTTTTGTTATTTCCAGGTAGAAAATAAAGAATAAAAAATTCCTTGCATTAAACAAAAGAATTTCACTGGGGTGATTGTTAAAGTGGGATAAGCACCTTTTGTATGCTCAAGAATGAACATTATCTTTGGAGAGTGTCTCCTCCTTACGACTGCCTTCAAAGGTTCTCCCGTGAGCTGCTTGACTTGAATTCTACTCAAGTTTCCTGTGTAGTGGATAGGTGAGTATGGGCTCCAAACATAAATTTTAGGAAATAGTTGGGCACCTAAAATCAAATGTTGAGGGTACAGTGTTTCATTGTCATTGTTCCATTGTATGGAACTACTCCACAGCATCTAAATACTTGATTTGCATAGATACAAGTTTATAGATGGAAAAAAGTGCACTCTGTACCTATATCTGTAAAATTGCTCTGTATCAATGGAAGTCAGAGTCAGACAAAGAAAGTGGCTGTAGGAAAGAGAATTGAAGCATGTGCTCCAAGTACATTAAGAAAGGCAGACATAAAGTTACTAAAAGAAAAGAACCTAGATAAAAATGAAAAAGACACCCCACAACTGAGGGGAAAGAAAAAAGAAAATGTTTTAATAAGTTAGGCAACTGAGATGGAAAATGGTGTTAATTATGTCTAGCATCATAAATGGCAATTTAAAAAAGCAGAAACACTAGATGCGATATAGTTGGTTTAAGTTGTTAGCGTAGCAGAAACTGCAGCACATCCCATCATCCAGGAGCAATTACCAGCTGCTGCCATCGGGAGTATTATCCTTTCTTCACTATGCTACTGTACAAAGCCCATGTCCAAAACAACCAGCCGTGATTCCGAGGGTGACTGGAACTCAGAATACATACGTTCCGTGTTATTGTTATTTCTCGGTGTTCTACAGTCAGAATCCTGTCCTGTCTTTTCCTTTCCTCTAATACCTTTTCCACACATTTCTTCCCTAAACCCGTGGTTCATCTCATCTGCCTTACTGCTAACATTACATTTTATTCTGTATGTAATGTTTTGGACTGATTTCTAAGGATTACACATAAGGGAAATTAAACAAAACAGACATATTTGGGAAATTATTCTGGGGTTTTTGGTTTTTTTTTGGTTAGGAAAAATATGTATCTAGTGACTGGAAAAATGGTAAATGGAGAGGGCAGACTGTGGCAGAGATAATCCACTTTCTGGAGCTGGCATTCTTGATAAGAATAAAAACTGCATTTTCTCTTAGTATTAATATGCAAAAATCCTTTTGAGGACTATAATCGATGATGGTATTTTAACCATTACTCAGCAAGATATAGAAGAGTATAACAACATAGGGCAGGATATCACTGATATAATCAGCAACATTAATACCATGATGATTTGACACTAAATACAATTAGGAGGGGAGGTTTTCATGAGGCTGCTTTTTTCTTTGTTATTGTTCGCTTAATAATCCTATCTTTGCTAGGAGTGTGTTCTCCTACAGACTTTGTGTCTCTGTGCTGCTGAGTGGGAATCTGACTTTCAGATACAGATCCAGCTGCTTCAATTTTGATCTAATGCAGACAAACCTAATACAGTTAAAGCGTAGCAGCCTTTTCAGATCAATTTATGATCTCATATGGCATTATCTGAAAGAAGATAAATTTGTATTCTTTCATTGAATCTACTTTCTAAGACTAGCAGTTAATTTTTTATGTATCTCTCTCTCTTTAAACATATACATAGTAGGTAAGCAGAGAATGGCTGCCAAAGAGTTTTTTACATTGGGGGGGTTGCATTTGAAGATTTATTCAAATTGTGAGATACTGTGTCAGGTAGGCATAAATACAAAAGAAACAATCAATAAAGAATTTTCCAAAAATAATACTGTATCAGGTAGACATAAATACAAAAGAAACAATGAATAAAGAATTTCCCAAAAAATAGTCACTCAAAAGAATAAGCTTGAGAAGAATACTATTTTACATAGACATGCATAACTTAATTTTTTTATTAATATAGTTAAACTTTGGTTGGGAATTATACCTGCTGCTTCTTTACATTTCATTAGTACTAAAGGTTAAGGATGTTTATGTGTAGTAATGCATATAACAAGTAACAGCCACAACACGCAGATGAAAATGAAAGAAAAAATATTATTAATAAATGCAGAGTCAAAAATGTGAAACACATAGGAAATTATGCAAAGTTCTTAGAAATAAAGAAATCTGTGAAAGAGAAGTAATAGGTTGACTATTCAGGGACCTTTAAGTACAATGAAACTAACCGAGATATTAAACTGAATCTCAGACTAGCAAGAGTCAGTCTGCTCCTAAAAAGCAATTTAGAGTATTCTGATTGCTCTGAAAGAATTTAGTCAGACAGCCAGGGATTTTCAGACCGTGGCTGTGGGCTTGGGCAGTGATGTAAAGCTGGCTATATTACATCTGCAGATCCTTCACAGTCCTTTCTGCCAAAGAGTTTCTCAACCAGCTACAAACTATTCACCTGAAAAACCTACAACCCATTTTCATTTCTATCACAGATTTCCTCTGTGACTGTGGAATGCTTGGTCTACAGGGTGTGAGCTAATGGCAGAAAATGGGAGCATTTCACAGCTGCCAGGTTCAGGAGCATCCTGGGAGGTAGGTGGGATAGTATTGACTTGTTGACCCTTTGTCCTTATCATTCAGCCTGGCTCTCAGAAGGAAACCAAATAGGCAAGCTTGGAGGCCAAGGGTCAACATGAGGTGAGGAGGTGAGGAAACCTGAGTGTGCTGGCTCTGTAGCCTTTCCTCACAACCTCAAGGTCATATTTCAACGCATACTTTATGGGGCAGTTCCCAGCTATTTGTTGGCCTAAGCCACTTATTTTTCATAATGCATCATATCTTCATTGCACGTACAGAGGGACAATGTAAATGGGATATGTTGACTAAAAAAAAAAAAAAAAATCAGTTTGACGGAAAAAAAACCAAAAACATTTTCTCCAATTTGTTTTATACTTAGAGCATGTCCATGTTCAACCACACAAAACAATGTGCCAGCTCACCCAGGGTTAGAATGAGTTGTTTACAGGGCAGGGTTGAAAAAAGAGCAAACCTAAGAGACCTTAAGCTATCCAAAGACCCACAAAAAAGCCTAAGTGCCTCTCCAGTGCCTGTTTTCCTCAGATTGTCTCAGATATTAAGTTTTACCCTCTGGAGAAAATGTCACATAAATAGGTAGGTCATAATGCAGAGAAACAAAATGGGGTTTGTTTGACAGGATGGAACTTCCTTATCACCAGACATCAAAGAGAATAGAATTGAATCGAATATTTCAGTTGGAAGGAACTTTTAAGGATGACCTGACCAATTCAGGGCTGTCCAAAAGTTAAAGCATGTCATTAAACGCATTGTCCAAACACCGTACTGGCTTAGTTTCACTGTTCCAACAACATGACTCCATAAATATTTGAAATGCAAGTATGAAACAAAGAATGGCCAAACCCCTAAATTTTCCAGAACAATTAAGAGGATTACAAACTCCTCAGATGCACTAAAATGGCATTAACATCCACTCTGACAGGCTTGCAAACGTAATGCTGGATCTGTGGAAGAATTGTACTCACCTGTTCTGTTGGTGTCTAAAAGGGACTTCTGCATCCTATGAACTGAACATAGGTACCTACCTTGTGGCATCCACACTGCTTTAATAAAATCCTAATCCTAGCTTGCAGTATGGTGCTCAATTAGGCTAGAAAGATATAATTTCTTATGTCTAAATCACCCCAGGTGATATATTTTTAAAGGGTAATTTCTGTTCTATCCGTTAATTACCATTACATTTTCTCTTTCAGCTACTCCAAGACCAGTTAAACCAGATGAGAAACAATAAGCAAAAGTTTACTCTTTGTGGTGCAGATTTTCTAAAGAAACTTTATAAATTACAATAGAATAAAACAAACATTTTGATGTAAACATACCAAATTGAAAAGATTTTTTTAAAAAAGCTATTTTCTGGGTTGGCTAACTGTACCATGTTCCCGAAGAAAATCAGAGCTAGACTTTCAATCTGCTTATGACTGAAATCCACAAAGAGCTGAGGTTTTTTTCAAAGGAAACATCTGTGTAATGCAAGAAGTCTGTCATCCTTGTTTCAACTATTCTTTCTGATTTTTTTGCAGGACAACATAATGATTTTTCCTTTTTTTTCCTTCTGCCTCCAACCTTTTTCAGAGGAGCTTCAGGTAATCAAGTTTTACAGGAGGGGAAGAACATTTTAGAACATAATCACACAATTATATTCATATAGGTAAAGTGCCTTTGTAGATGATTGTTTGCCTACATAGAGGTGGAGCTTTCCAATGAGTCCTGAGTGGCAGGATCTGTATTTCTATGGCAAGGTATGCAATCTCACATCAGGACAGATCCATGGGCTAGCAGGCATCAGAAATTGAATATATATGCCACATATTCTCCAGCAGATGGGAAATAACTGCTTGCTTTCAGAGCACATCTGTTTGTCCTGTACTGTATTCAGAAGAAAGTGATTTCTATACTATCTTATTTTAAATGAATATTGGCTTCATTCCAAAGTACTAAATGTTTTAGTTTTATTGCATTTACTGTAAGGAAAACTTTGGAGTTCAAAAGGTTATTAATGGAATTCACTAGAAGCATTTTGAACTGTAAATTTTTCCAAAAACTCTAAAAACCAAGAAAAGGGAATAATAATCGTAGTAGAAGTGTGACCAAAGCTGTATTTTAATGGACAGTTCTCTGTAAATTGAAACCCTCGGTTTACATATATAGGGATACTCAACTATGTGTAGAATCATTAACTTCAATGAAACTTTCCCCATTGAAAATGTAATTGAGAGATCAAGGACTGCTTTGAGTAGGGTGGGGCTCGTTGGGAAATTTTTTATCCTAGAGGCCTAAGATGAGACCTAATATTCCTAGTGCTTGAATAGTAAACAGTTATTTAGAATTTCTACTTGCTTTTCTCCAATCCACCATCCAGTTTTAAGGGATTAATTTCCCATTATCTTGATTAGGCCAATTAAAGTGAGGATGAAATTATGCTTTCACTAGAGTGGGTCATTTGAAAGGAATTTTCCAGTTCCTCATTTTACTCACTTTTTTAAAAGGCAGCTGTTATTTTCACTTTTCCTTGTCGCACAATTTTGATTATGCCGCAATTCATTAGAGACTTTTTGAAAAAGCTGACATTTTTCATGTGGTAAATATTTCTTAGAGTTTAAGCTTCAAATTCATAACTAGGCATAAGATTACATTTCCTTGCAAACCCAGTAATTTTTCCAGTAGAAAAAAATCAACTGGGTAATGAGAAAATGTTCTGTTAACTTGAAATATCTCACATTTGCCATATCTCCATATAATAGCACCCCACTACTCGTTGCTGTGAATTGTTGGTTGAGTCTTGTTGACTTAATGCTTTGGACAGACGAGCATTTCCTGGGAAAAGGTGAAAAAAAGTGGAGAGCTTTCAGATGCTGGCCACCTGGACTCGTATTGAAAAGACTGTTTCACCTCTTTCAGAGCAGCAGCTCAGATTTTCCACTGTCTTTAATAAGATCCAGAATCAGGTGTCCTGTAGTCCAGAATGTCCCATTTCAAAAGGAAATAGCTATCTACTATTGAATGATAAAATTGAAAGAGTTTTGTTTCATCTCTGGCACAGATAAGCAATAGTTTTAAAGTAGAGAAAAATTAGTGTGACAGGCAAATAATTTTATTCACGGCTCTACTGATAATTCTTTTTTTTTTTTACTATGTGTAGTAGTAACTGAAGAGTACAGATTACAAGGTGTGAGTTCACGAGTTGTCTATGCTAGCATAGTTCAGATCCTCACAAAATTACACAAAGACTTCAGAAAGATACATATGTTTACTTAACAAAAGTAATTTTCTATTGCTGTCTCTGTAATTTCCTTGCTGGTATTTTCTGTATTGTTTTTGGTCTTGCAGTCCTACTTAATCTTACAGAGTTATGATACATATCACACATGACTTTTACCCTCTTCTGTGTTTAGAAAAGTTTACTCATTTAAAAGTAAAGTCTCTGTCGCGGGTTTGGGCTGGTTAAATACCCAGCACCAACAAACTATTTACTTACATGCCTCTGCCATGATAAGCAGAGAAGGGGAACCAAAAAATCCAGCTTTTGTGGGGCAAAATAAGGATTATTGAGGAAAAAAAACGGAAGAGCTTCAAGGCAAAACAGGCTCAAACTTGATAATCTAAAGAGAATTTATTACTAACAGAAATAACAGTGAAAGAATAGAATTATGGGGAATTAAAGCAAGCTTCCAGAACAATCCCTTATTTCCAGTACCTCCCTCCTTCCAATCCACCAATATACACAAGGGAAACAAAAACATGAGGTTTGGTCAGTGCATTCATTTTTAAGAGTCCTTCTTTAAGGAAAAGAGTTCCTATCCTGTGTATGCCATGGGACTCTCCCCACAGAAGACAGTCCTCGGTGAACTTTCCAGTGGTTCTGAGCCTCCACAAGCAACAGCCCCGCCCGAAACCTGTTGCAGTGGGAAAATATCTCTTCCACGATTTTTTGCAGCTTCCCACACTGCCATTCATGGATCAAAACCAGTCATGGGGTTTTAGTCTTTTT
>VZTA01021735.1:0-17641 GCA_013398855.1 Mohoua ochrocephala | reverse complement strand
AAGGGATATTCCATACCATATAAAATCATACTCAGTATGTAAAGTGTAGGGGAAAAGGAGGAAAAGAAGGTCATTTAATGTAATCATATTTTTCTTCCCAAGTAACCATTACACGTAATGACCACACATGGGAAGTGTGAATTATTTCCTGCTTGCCCATGTGAAGCAGCAAAATAATTCCTTGTTTTGCTTTACTTATACATGCATTTTTTGCTTTCCCTATTAAACAGTTCTTATATCAACCCATGACCTTTCTAGCTTTTAGTCTTCCAAAGCTCTCCCTGAACAAGCAGCTTCATGGTGCCTGGCTGCTGACTTGGGTTAAACCACAACAGGTCTCAAGCCGTAACATGATACTATGACATACAAAAGTTTGCATGAAAGATCTTTGACTATAATAATATGTATATATTCTGCTGTTTAATTATTTTATTTTATTGACATTTTTGGTCAAACTGTCAGAACAGGCACCTATGTCATATGGTGTGCTACATGGCTTATGTATTTAGAATACAGCACAATGCTATTATCCTCAAGTACGTATTAATGAGTCTTCAGGCATTTTTTGATGAATTGAAGAAGAAGAGAGTATTACTTGCAAAGCCATTGAGATGATGTTGGAGCACACTAAAAAATGCAGGAGTAACCACTTGTCACTGAGTGTAGAGTATGAATGCGGTAATAAGATGAAATGAAAAATGTAAAAATGGAAGGTGAAGAACAGAGTTTCTAATTGTGAAATATAATTCAGAGCAAAGCTTCTTACAGCAAGAGTCAAGTAGGAACTGTCTTAATTTTGTAGTAGAGGTTGGCTAAGTAGAGGTTACTTCAGAACCTTTCAGATGGAGAGGTTTCTGCAAACGAAAAGAGATTTAAAAAAAGGCAGAAAAGAAAAAAGAGATTTCTACACCCTCATGCCATCTTTTCTTCCTATGCACTTCATAGGCACAGTAATAAAAGAAAGCAGAGTCCACAAAGTAGACTTCTATGCCCCAAGATTTGTGTGTGGTATGTGTGATGCCTTAGGTTTTAACTTTTATATTTTTCAAATCCTGTGCTGCCTGGTGTGTACCTCTGAAGTTTCTTGTGGCCTGCGAGCTGCTGTTCTCTCATGTTACTTAGACATAACAAACCTCTCCAGGTTTCCACTCCAAGGACACCAGGCCCAAAATGTGTAAACTAAAAGCCTCTAAAGGGGGGCAAACTTGAGGTAATTACATCATGAAACTGAAGTTATAATTGGAGAATTAACCCTGATATGCAAACGAACCAAACTCATAAAAGTGGGAAAAGCTCATGACCCATCATCCGTCTTGGGTGTGCATCTGGGGTGTAGCCTCTGGACTGCCCAGGGTGTACCTGTGCAGGCCCTTCAAATAAATACCTTCCTTTATTCTCTTATTCTTGTCTGGTCTCTGTGTTTTAGGTGGCCACTTAAGGCATCATGTGCACACCAGCTTAACCATTCAGCTACCCTTGGCTGATCAAAGTGAGTAAGGTTTTCAGTTCATTTGCTTATTAGATACAAAGCAACTGAAGCCTCCTCTTAATTCTGACAGGCAGCCAGCTGAGGTCCACGGCTCATGAATACCCTTACAAGTAGACTGAACAAAGTACTGACATATACACAGGACATAATCTGGCATTAGTTTGGGGGCAACGCACCAGAAGGAGTGAAGTGAGCAGTTCCCAGAACCAGGAAAATCTGAGAGAGCATGGAGAGACACAACAGGACCAGCCCTGACCTGTCAAGGGCAATGACACAGCAACAACAAGAGATTTAAACAGCTCCAGGGAGCTGAGCAACCCTGAGTGAGGAGAACTAAATAGGCCAACAGAGGAGGCAAACAGGACATGACACATCAGAAGGACGTGGCATGGGAGTTTGCATGACAGTGTGCACGTAGGAGGGCAGAGCCACCCTCCCAGCTCCTGAGGTGAGCTCACTTAGTGGTTTTTCCTTACCCAGCTAGAAAAGACCCAGCTATGGTTCCTTCATGATCGAAAGCCATTGCTAGAAGGAGCTAGAAGTGACCCAGATGGAGCTTCCTCACATTTACACAGCCGTCCAGGTTTCTGGCTGCCGGGAGTGTTTGAGCTTCTGCACTGCAGGGCAGCATGCCAGAGTTGGGAGCAATGGACAACTCAGCTGAAGTGCACCTAAACCAATGCCTGTGGTATGGATAGCAAACAGGAGGAATGGGAAACCATTGTGCAGGAAAGTTATAATGTATTTGCTGTCATGGAAATGTGGTGGGATGACTCCATAACTGGAGTGTTCCCATGATGGCTATAAGCTCTTCAGAAGGGACAGGCGGGGAAGCAGAGGCAGTGGATCTGTACATTAGGGAGGATTTCGACTGTATAGAGCTCAAGCGCAGGGATGATAAGGTTGGGTGCCTGCGGGTAAGGATCGGGGAAAGGCCAACAAGACAACCTGACCAACCTAATCTCCTTTTATATCAGGTGACCCACCTAGTGGATGAAGTAAAGGCTGTGGATGTAGTCTACCAGGATTTCAGCAAAGCCTTTGACACCATCTCCCATGGCATGGGAAGCTTTCAGCCCTTGGTCTGGACAGGTGTACTTTTTGCTGGGTTAAAAAAGGGCTGGCTACACCCAGAGAATGGAGGTAAGTGGTGTCGCATCCTATCAGTGTCCATACACTTAACAGTTTCCCCCAGGGCTCAATGCTGGGGCCAGTCAACATCTTTATTGAGATCTGGATGAAGGGATCGAGTGTACAGTCAGTACACAAGTTCACAAATGATACCAAGTTAAGTGGGATCGGCTGGAGGGCAGGAAGGCTCCGTAGAGGGACCTGGACAAGTTGGATCAATGGGCCAAGGCCAAGTGTATGAGGTTCAGCAAGGCCAAGGATTCTGCAGTTGGGTCACAGCAGCCCCGTGCAGTGCTGCAGGCTGGGGGCAGACTGACTGGAAAGTGGCCCAATGGAGAAAGACCTCTTGGGGTGCTGATCAGCAGTGACTGACCATGAGCCAGCAGTGTGCCCAGGTGGCCAAGAAGGCCAATGGCATCCTGGCCTGTATCAGGAGCACTGTGGCCAGCAGGACCAGGGAAGAGATTGTCTTTATGTTCTTACCACTGTTTTGGCTGAACCTTGAGAAAGTATTGTGAGGAGCAGCTGAGGGAGCTGGGAGCGTTTAGTCTGGAGAAAAGGAGCCTTGGGAGTGACCTTATCAGACTCTACGGCCACTTGAAAGGAGGTTGCAGCAAGGTGAGGGCCCGTTCTCCCAGGCAACCAGTGACAGGGGGAAAGGACATGGTCTTAAGTTGCACCAAGGGAAGTTCAGGTTGGACATTAGGAAGAATTTCTTCACTGGAAGGGTTGTCAAGCTTTGGAAGAGGCTGCCCGGGGAGGTGGTAGAGTCACTATCCTTGGATGTCAAGGAATGACTGCACATGGCATTTAATGTTATGGTTTTTTTGGTACGCTGGTATTTGGTCAAAGGTTGGACTTGATTATCTTGGAGGTCTTTTCCAACCTAAATAATCCTATGATTCTATGATTAGATCCTTCCTCTAAGGAAAGTAATAATATGTCCTCTGACAATTGCCTACAATATCTATTTCTCATTACTTATTTTTCAAAATCTACCTTTTATATTTTTTCTAGTATTTCTAATTGCCATTCTGATATGAGCTATCAGAAGACAAATATTTTTCATTTTTATATGTTTTTCTTTGTTTTAGTTTTAGGAAATGACTAATTATAATATGGCATATTCTCAGGCAGTTATTTTCTACAGTGTTTTTCACTCTGCATTCTTGCTGTCCATCATGTCTTATCAAATAAAAGGGCCATAGTTTCCACCAGAAAGTCTGTACATTTTAGGAGACCAGATGCTACAGTCTAATTAAAGACAAAGTTCCAAAACCATTTTAGTTTCTCCAGCTGCACTAGTACAGCCTACTCTTTATAGTGTCATGCCACAAATTAGCAAATTAGGTTTTTGCACATGTTCTTTCCTGTTGATATTGATTACGCATCAGCTATTTAAACAATAATCAGGTGAGTAATGCAGATGCACAGTTCCCATTCTAATGGTGAAGTTCTGGCATAAAGATAACGAGCTGTCCAGTTTTATACCTCTGCAAATTGTGATTTCTTACTTGTTCCTTTGATAAGGTCATGGAATTGGTAGGTCAGAGTGTCGCAGGACATGGTCTGCTTTTTTTGTTTTGTTTTTTGCTTTTTTTCCATTCTCCCCAGAATACTTCTATTTTGTCTATACTTCTATTTTCTGTCTGTGTATCTCATTCGTATCTTTTCCTGTTATGAAATGACATTTATTTATTCCCCACCTAATTCACATGGCACTCACATTAACAAAGATATCATCTTACTGTGTTTTGAGGTTTTTACCCACTCTCATTTTCCTGTAGACATCTGGCTAGCACACTTAAGTGCGAGTTGCCACCTACTACTGATGTAACAAAAACCATGATAGTAAGGATATAATGCTAGAGAAGGAAATGTAGGGCATTAAACTTGTTTTCCCTAAAACACCCAGTCATAGGGAGGTAGTGTTGCAAAATTAACTTTTTCTCAAATTTAAACGTGGAGTAAACCTTACACTCAAAACCAAAAATGAACTCTAGAGTAAGCTGAGAATTATTCCAAAATAGCTGTCCTTACCTTTTATTACTCTGAAATTTGGTGTAAATGTGCCTGCATATACATTTTATTAAACATTCTGAATTGTTCACAAGACCAGAACTTTCTCTTTGATGTAGGAGTGATACTCACCCTCCAAGACACACAAAGCACTCAGTTACACTTTAGAGAATCCCCACCATGAAACTTCTACATCATCATTACTCAAACCTTTAATTAAAACGTGTTAGCCTTTACAACATCATAGCACCTCTAAGTTGGATGGCCATGATCAGACTGCTACCTATTGTACCAAATATCCTCTTATTTCCCCTCCTTCTTCATTAACTTTGTTGTCTGCAGGGCTGTTTCTCTCACATATTTCTCTCTCCTCCTTACCATGCTGCTGTGCAGCATTTTATAACCTTTCTTATTTTGCAGTCACCAACAGTGTGACTGGTAGGCCCAGCTGTCTCCTGTGGTATATCTGCTTTAGAATCTATTAGAACCACCAGGAACTGACTGTGTCCAACATGGACAGCCCCTGGCCTCTCCTCACAGAGTCAAGCCCTACAGCCCCCATGCTGCCAACCCTCTGGCACCAATATCCATTACAGATTAATTGGTCACATAAAATAAATTTCAAAAAATGGTGGAAAATTGATGGTCATAATTATTAAAAATAGGGATATCATGGCAAACTTTGTTATTTTTATATTGTAAAAATAATGTATTATAGCATGCTTTTAGGAAGATGGCACTGTAATTTTTAGGATTAATAGTGACCAGAATAGCTAAAACGTCAAAATATCATACAGCAGGTAAGCAGTATTGTTCACTCTGCAATATTTAGATTTTTAGAAAAGCCAGAAAATTAAGACAACATTCCACAAATTGCCCAAATGTTTCATTAATTGCCAGAAAGTTCTTAAAAGTCTTGGCAACGTTTTCCTTCTGATTTGTGCCAGGGTTGATGCAAGCTGCCGCTGCAGGAGAGGATGCCACTGTCCGTGAAGGTGTGCATACAGAATAGCCTACTGCTACCGCAGGGAGAGTGGAGCTCACCCCATTCTCGTTTGCTATATAATGAAATACAATCTTCCAGATATCAACTGATGGCAAGTAGCATGGTCTTTCTTATTCTCCCCTTCCCTTTACATGGGTGTACTTGTACCCACTCAAACTCCCAAAATAATTTAAATTTGTGTGCATCTCCAACCCAAATACATAACATTTATTACATAGACGTTAATACCAAAGGTTTGTAGGCAATAGTCCCAAAACACCCAAGAAAAACTGAAGTTCTTGTGCATCAGGACATGCTTTAGCTGCATTTATTTATTTTTAGTTCTATAGAAATGATCTACACTGAAGGGTCCAAGGATTTTTTTCTTGGGAGGAAGATTTTGTAGCAGGTACAATTTTCATACTGCCACACTTGGACAGTGATTTTGCTGTGAATCAAAGTATGAAAATATTTTTCTTGTTTGATTTCATAAGGCTTTGAAAGCATAAGATTCTGGGTTTTTCCTGATCATTCCTCATGAGCCAGTTCCAAATATCTACTTACAGTCTGAAGAATATGGGCTCTGAGCGAGTCCACTCCAAAAAATTTTACACCCCCAAGCTATGCCACATGAGAAAGGAAGGCATATTCACATTTTATTTATTTTCAAGATCTTTCTAAGTTGCTCTTTTTTTATTATTTTATCTTTATTTCAGCCTAGATAATGCAAAACCATATACAGGCTTCAGCTAGCACACTAAAATTTGGTCAGCTGTCTTCTACCATACACGCATACATAGAGTTGAGAAGGGGGAAGGAATGCATGGAGAGAAATAACTGATAGCTTCTCTCAGATATTGATACCCTCTTCATCTAATAAGGTCAAACTCATTCATCAGCCAAAGCTTAATGTATGGAACTCTGACTCCAGCAATACCCTTTAATTTCATTTAATTGGAACCAGCTCATAAGGATCTATAAATTTGTCCTTATCAACCAGGACTCTGTTGGAAAAATTCCTAACAGAGACAAGCAGAAATGGAAAGTTCTTGCTGCATTCTGTTGCTCTTCCAGCACACAAAAAAGTGTGGCAAATTCTGTTATTTTTTATGAAATTTCAAATCTGTGCCCAGTAGTCAGTAGTTTTGAGAGCAAAACTTAGTGTGCCTCTCCACATGTTCTCAGTGAACACTCAGGATAGATATTAGTAAACAATGGGCAATGAGTGACAAAATCTGACCCTATAAATCCCATAAATTCCAATTATCTTCAAATAAAAATATTTCAGTTTCCTTGACAAAAAGATACATTCTGCTATGCTTACGAGTGTTAAATACCTGCTTGATTCTACGGGGAGACTTATTTTTATGGCAATGATTAGTTTCAATGATTATCTTTTACCTTCTTTGATGAATGTCATTGAGCCTTATAAAGAAAAGGCAAGTGAAATTTTTGAGTCTAAAGACGGAGAAAAAGTTTACATTTTCAACAAAAAACTGTATTCATAATTGCGCAACAAAAATCAGGCCCCCTGGTCCTTTGGGTTTAATCAGAGCAAGAGGAGATAAATACTCTCATCCTGTACAGTTAGTAAACGAGAAAGTCAGGGGAACTAAATGCATAGTGCATAAACCAGTATTTGTTTATCCATCTGCCTTATTTTTCTACTCTATCCAGAAATTAAGGCATATATAGATCCTACATTAAATGTCCTAAAGGAGCAATTGCAAGTAGCTATCTTTTTTTAAGCATTGTGGATTTCTTTTTCTAATTACTTAAATAATTAAGAATCTTTTTCTAATTACTTAAATAATTAAGAAGTTATGTTCCAAATTAATGGCAAAGAAATGAGCTGTGACACATAGAATGCTCTGTTCCATTGCTTGCAACATGATTTGGGAGTACTGTTTGTATTATGCTTATGCTCATTTCCTCAAATAGCATGAGTCTGACTGGGTGCAGTGATAATTAAAAAGCGAACAAGCTTACCTCTTTGGTTCATGTGAGAAGCAAAGGGACTCTAAATTGCCCTGCTCAGAAGTGGGTGTACTTCATTTCCTAGCACATGATGTTGGCGAGACACTGCATGCCCATAGCAGGATTGCTCTTAATGTAAGCCGTGTTTCTGGAAAAGGACTAAGCACATTGTGTAAGATAAGCAAGAGAGAAAGGAAACTGATTATTGTTTATAATTATTTGGGTTTAGAATTTTTTTCTTTAAGCAGTTAAAAGATCAGATTTTGCTTTAAAGAAGTATCTGGCACTTTACAATTCCTACCTATTTCTTTGCCCTTTCTTTGGTGGAAAAAACTTCATTGGAGACATTAATGACTTGTGATATCAGAAGAAGCATCCTATCCAAAGAGAATGTAAAATTTTTTACACAGTTAAGTACTGTAAAATTGCGTGTAGAAGCACCACTCTGGGAAATCACCAGCAACATGAAATATAAGAGATGAGGACCAGCCAACTGGCATTATCAAGGATTAATGGCTCCTGGAAACATATTGTCCAAATACTTACTTTCATGATGAGAAATAATAGCAAACTCTTGTCCCACAAAGTCACACCTAATTGACAGAGTCAAAAAATTTCAGAAGAGTCAAAGATCTTGCTGAATACAATATTTTGTTATTGTATAACTTGGTATACTGACCCTAGCTCTCATTTGCACTGAGGACCCATTAAGATGCTTTTATGCTTTTGTCTACACTGCACTTCCAAGTTAGCAAAACCAGAATGCATTCCAAGATGTTTGCATAACTCCTAGGATTTTGGCAATGCAATTGTCTTTGTTTTTGACTGTTATACTTAATACTGATTCCAAATATAAGCACAGAAATGTGTTTCTATTGTAATCTGTCTTCCACGGGTGGAAAAAATAAAATGTACTTTAGACCTCAAGATAAAGACTTGGGAAGAACTAAACACTTTAATCCATTTCAATCCAACAGATTACACATAAGGGTTAGTATTGCTATTACAACTTTCAGCAGTAGTTTAATCTACTCATTACATACATTAATCTTAGTGAAAGTACGTTTTCCCAGCTTTTCCTAGCATAAATACACTTTTAGAGTTTCTAGTAAATTAAATTTTTTCACATTAAATCTGCCAGCACTTTTATTCTCTGTAGAAGAAAAATGAAAGTTGGGTATATTCCGAGTGTGGGTTTTGGTGGTGTAGACAAGGTGTTTTGAGTTTGGGGTATTTTATTGGATATCTATAATTTCATTAGAAGAACATTTTCATTTATAATTTCATCAAGCTTGACTTTTCAGCAACTCAGTATTCATTTACATTCTGATAGAAATTCATCTTTACACAGGAAAGAACCCAAACACTTATCTCTCTTCATACCAGAGGATAAATTGCACTAGGTAATCTTTACTAAAATGTGGAAGAAATGCAAAATTATTATCTACTTTCCAAGATGTCAACACCTGATTTACAGGAAAACATCTTTTTTTCTACTCTGGTTTAGTGAAGCTCTTTCTGCTTTGTACCTCTGCAAGCAGTGCTGAGGATTAGCATAAAGAGGCTAAATAAAAGAAATATATTAATATAATTAATAAATGATCCTTCCATGATGAAATTGCAAACTCAAAACAGAAAAATGTCAAGGCATCTTTTTGTTTGGAACACAGAACAATCAATTCATAGGATGGCTGGAGTACTGTAGAGTACTGTAGAGTACAGTCTTTTGGGAAGCGCTTAATGCTGATGGTTATGTGATGTCCATCCAGCGTATATCTTGGTGCACAATTCTCAAGTGAAAATGGACTTGTGTTCTTTGACTACTATAAAGCTTGCACTGCAATTTCTATGATTTAACAAAATACCCTCCTCACCCCCCAAAATCCCCAAAACCCCAAAGAAACACGCCAAAATCAACAAAACCAGCAAACCAAAGCTGTAAGCAGTATGTGGCTTGTTTTATGATAGTAGGTAAATTTAGTATTTTAAATTTGC
Source organism: Mohoua ochrocephala (assembly GCA_013398855.1). Classification (NCBI taxonomy): domain Eukaryota; kingdom Metazoa; phylum Chordata; class Aves; order Passeriformes; family Acanthizidae; genus Mohoua; species Mohoua ochrocephala. The sequence goes on along the minus strand of VZTA01021735.1, from coordinate 8,045 downwards.
TTTAAACACTAGACTTTGATTGATGGCTTCCAGTAGAAAAAAAAATGATTGACAGGAGCTGTCACTGCTAACAGAAGAATTTAAAAACAAACAAGGAAGACTTAGGAAAGATGTCAAGAGTATTATCTCCAAGGTAACAGTTTGATCATATATCCTAGAGACAAAATAATGTCACAGGTTCACCTTTTATTATAAGAGTGAGCAGTACTGAGATATGAGGTGGAAAAAACTAAAAGCAAACTGCATATTAAAGCCTTTCAATTGTGTTAGTAAAATCTCAGCATTTATAAAATGACTGCAAACTGCTACCATTCCTGTTTTAACTGCCATCACCACTTTTCCTTGGACATTCTGTTGACATTTGTGACAGCATTCTCACGTAATGAGAGATCTGTGTTTATTTTTCCAGTCTAAGAGTACTACATTTTTTATCAGTCATATTTTTTATTTATTTCCACTTTTTGACCCTAGAATACAACAATTAAGAAACTGGACTTAATCAGAAAATTTTGATGTTCAGAAGAGACAAAGCTCCAGTAACGATCCCAAATTTATTTTAGGAGCATCACCATTTCAAGTTGAAATTGATTTGTGTCTAAAAAGACCATTCAGACCTCTGTTCTGCTCAGAAACTTGGATAGTTTTGTTTAATGCTGCTCGCATTAAATATTAACTGCTTTCTGAAGCCAAACTAAACTAAGAGTAGCAATAACAAAAACATTTTGTGATTACTCATGTGTAACTTCATATATTACCCCAATCCCCATATATATGACAGTATTTTCAAATAAAAAAAGCTTTAAAGCTTTAAAAGAAAGGGGTTTTTTTGTTGTTTTTGTTATTGTTGTTGTTTTTGTTTGTTTGTTTTTTTCAAGTTTTCTTTTTTTGGCAGATACCTCTTGAAAGGAAACATCTTTTGCATTTAATTTACATACTTGGTTATAGTTCAGATTTTCTTTTTCTTTTTGAAAAATTCATTAACCCATTTAACAAATTGTCAAATTGAAATGTGAAAATCCACCTCGCTTAGGCCTTTCATTTAAATCCTGTTGACCAATTACTGTTATTTTGATGTTTGCATCTTTCACTGGTCTGTATCTACATTAATGTATCCCAGTCAATATCTCCTACATTTTGTGTCCCCTAGTTCCTAAAAGTCAGTGGTCTTTATCAATGGGCTGGTATTAAGGATTTTAATGATAATTAGCTGCCTAACACCTAAAGTGTTATGGAAATCATAAAAAAAAGGTGAATACCTATCTTATATTACCTTTGCACACTTAAGTATATGAATGTTCTAAATATCTGAGCCTTGCTTCAAGTTTTCATTTCATCCATCCATGCATTCTCCCACCTAAGTGACATATAGTTGTGTAGTGATTCTGAAAGAATTTATACAGAAAGCCCAGAAAGTAAACAATGTATGTCATTTCTGATTACTTAAGTTTTCTCGTGTTAGTTTTTGACATCATTTTTTAATGTTCTATTTATTTGAGTCTGTACAGAACATACGTGTCAGAAATAGCAACACAGAAGGAGTATAAAAATGTGAGTAAAAGCTGCGGTGTTACAAAAGCAAATTATTGACATGTTGTTTACCACTAACTTTGGTAGTTTATTTTTGCCAACAGAACAATGACAATAATACTGTATGAAGTGCACCCAGGCTTAAAAAGCATTTCTATCAGGATCTGAGCATTATTTAAATGTATCCACCAGTAACTTATTCTAAATATACCACTAAGAAGTAGCCTGGAGTATAAAAGGAAAAAAAAGCAAGAAAATTATTCTGTAAAACCAACAATACAGCAATATAATATGATATGTAGAATATGATGATATCTTCTTGGCAACTTGACACAGTACAGGACCGGCTTGTGGCAGGTAAAGGCAATGGGCATCTACTGTGTGCAGGAGGGGACCTACTACCAAAACCCACTCAAGAAAGAACAATGAATTTTCATTTTTGAGGTTGAGCACTTTTTTGTTCAGGCGTAAATGTCAGGCATAAATGGAATATTAGCAAGAAGGGATTTAATTTAAAATGGCCTGAGAACACGAGTCCGGCTTTTGCACATTCCATGCTTGACTATCTCCAGTCAATCCACCCCAAAATTGCCACACAGTAAAATACTGGTTCTGCTGTGGAAAATGTGTGTTTGGCATTAAATTTTGTCAGGCCAGAGTTTCAACTCAAGTGAGCAGTGTAACATTAACAGTATTAATTTTGCACATGACAGTAATAATTTTTCATGTTTCATCTTTGTTATTTTCTCATTCATTGTGCACACACATCTCAGTGAAGCAAACTTCCAGAGAGGATGGCCTAATTAATCTGATTTTGTAAGTTTAATTTGAAATTAAGAGTGTGCCAAAATGTACGTAGACAAATAAGTTCTGAGAAAAGTTATTGGAGAACTCACAACAGGCTTTCTGTTTTGCAAGAAAATGAGCCTAATAAAGTCTTACAAAACGCTGAAAATATATTTTAAGGAAGCATGGGGAAAATAATCTGAAATATTAGTAATTATATGAAAAGAAGGAAATTATTTCCGGAAAATACAGCACTTCTCTATATTAACTTAGGTGACTCATTCTCCTTAGCAGGCTGTGTTCCTATATTGCATTAGAGCTTTTCAGAAGAAGAAACAGTACCTTAGAGCACTTCTGTTAATGTCATGAAGAGGCATTTTATTTCAGCCAGACACATTTGCCTCATCGTAAGCACTGAAACTTGGAAGTACGAAACTATTATGACATGATACCACAGTTTGAAATAGTGTTCAGAGGTTTAATGCTTAGTGAGGAGACTTGAAGGGTGACATCATGATTGTCTACAATTTCCTCATGAGGGGTAGCACAGAGAGATCTCTTCTCTCTGGTGTCTGGTGACTGGATGTGAGCTAATGTCTTAGACCTGTGTCTGGGAAGGTTCAGATTGGATAGTCGGAAAAAGCTTTTCATTGAGAGGTCGGTCAAGCACTGGAACAAGCTCCCCAGGGAAGCGGTCGTGGCCCCAGGCTTATTGCTGCTCAAGAAGCCTTTCAACAATGTCCTTGTACTGTTTATCTTTTAGGTTGTCCTATGTGGAATCAGGAGCTGTACTCAGTGATCCTTGTGAGTCCATTCCAAGTCAGGATATTCTATGAACTTATCATATAATTTTTTGTTAAGGAATAACATTCCTGTATAAAGTTGCTTTTCATGAATTAATAATTAAAATTGTACTTATAGGCAATTTACATTTGATTTGTAATTTAAGTAAATGGACAAAAAATAAGTTTAAGTTTTAAATTTTTATTTTTTTAAACATGGATAGATATAGGAACAAAGATATTTCACCAAAGGAATTACAGATATACCCAATTTCTGAAGAAAGAAAAATATTCCTTTGAAGTTTTCAAAGTTTCGGGACTTTGGAACACTCTTTTTTTTTGTTTAGGAAACCTGCTTTCTGATTCCTGCAGAATAAAGGACTTTATCACATACCTGTATACCTGTTATGCTTGTGAAGGATACTTAATATGCCAGAAGTTGTAAAGGATAATGACCCTTTCTGTATGACCTCCATAACTGCAGTATATACATGAGCAATGTTGTATTATTTGGCAGAAGGTTGTTAAGCAAAATAATTTTTCTGAAGTTTTTTCCCTTCCTATCTGCTAGAGAGTAACAGATTATAATCCTCAATTTCTTGTTTTTAGAAAGTATTTTTTTCTAGATCAGAGAGTGAAACTCCCCATTGGGTTTAATCAGTGCCATTCAAAACAAGAGCTTGTATAATAATGTATCTAGAAAACAAAAATCGAATAAAACCAGTATTTTTAATAGCTCAAAACGTAAGCACTCCAGTTCATGAAAAGCTCTTTGTTCTCCCTGCATGAAATGGAAGAAAAATTTTTTGTGAGTTTATATTATATTAAGATTCTGTGTCAATTCCCACGTGGACCACAGTGTGCTCCAGTGCCTGCTGTGCTATCACATTGGTGTGGGCTCCTAAATCACCTGTCAGAAAAGCAAGTTCAAAAGCATAAGAAAAATTTCAGATTTTATACTATTACACTTCTTCATTACAAAGTCTGACAGGGAGCTTGTTCCACTTTCAACAGATAAAAAGATGACATTTTTGAAGGCTTTGCTAGATTTTTTTAGCAAGATTTGCTTATCAGGTGAATTTTGAATAATATGAATAAACCTGGTTAGTTGTGAGTAGCAAGTTGCTTGCAACTATATCAGAAATGTACTAATTACCAAGCTGAACAAAATAAACACATTTAAATGCATAAGTCTTCACTTTGGCAAGAGGATGTTCTCAAACATAATAAGAGGAAATAGACATACTAGAGGGTCTGAAAACTATGAAAACACACTCTTCTTAACACAAAAAAGCATTTAGGTTATGAACTAAAGTTTTAGCGGTCCAGGTACACCTATACAAACACTAACTTTATTATTCTGTTTTTTCAGGAGAACTGCCCTAATCCTATATGACTGTGCAAGCACCTGGTATTTGCATGTCTAGGCTGAACACACACAGTTAAAATCCCATGCTTTATTCATGGCTAGATCTTAAAATGGGACTGTCTATTTGCTTCATGGCATTTTCTTAAGTACAGTTAAGCAGAGTAGCCTAGACAGCTATAGCTGCTGTCATGAGTGCAGTTCATAAAATTGAGAGCTGCATGCAGATAAGTTTTGAAAACAAACTGTTTCTTGAAAAATATGTATTTTGAAGGGTTTTTTTGAAGCATAAATATCCTAACTAGACAGATTTCATGAGCAGTCTTCTTAGGACATAGATGAAAGCTAACATCAACATTTGAAATTTTCTGTAAATTTACAGCTTATTTATACTGTTGTTAGGTATTGTATAGTACATCTTAAAATTAATGTAATGAAACTTATGACCAAAATGTTTCGCCATATTTAAAACTTTATGCAGTTGCATCAAGTTGCCTCTCACCCATGAAGTATAGGATATACATTGACAATAAATGCACTGATGATTTTTGGTTGAATTTTAGCATATCTAAGACAATTATTATAGGCAAATACTTTCAGACTTAAAAACTTTTCACATGCGTATTTAAACTTGTTCTGTGCTAAGTGAGACTACTATTCTCATCATTATTCATGAAGCTAAAATAAAAACTACTGCAGAAGAAAAACACGGCAACAGATAAAATACTGCAAAAAAAAATTTTAAAAATAATAAAACAATCAACGCACAAAAACCACCACCAGCAGCAGTATTTGGTTATCTGTCTGTTTAAACATAAAAAATTTGTCCAAAATAATGTTGGTTCAAAATTTACTTTACATATACTTCTATCTGCCCCTTTCTTTCTTCCTTCAGAATGTATTAGTGTATATAAACATAGGCAGGTATTCTTCAGAGATACTGAATTTTAGCTAAGCTACCATTTGTATTAATAAAATACTAATATGTTTTTTGTAGTCAGAATCCAGAATAACCCAATTTGCTATGACATGGATGAAATTCTGGCACTCAAACCTTGTTTAGGACTGCAGTTCCTATCTTTTTTTCCTAGCTTCCTAGCCCACCCTACCTTTTACCTCCTGCCCAAGAAAATGATTGAAGATCTTCCAGTGCTTCGAACTCACAGAATTAAGAAGCATTTTACAGAAATGTCACTTATGACAGGTTGAAAACCAGTATGTTTTCATACAACCATTCTTCCTGTAACAGGTGAGTTTTAGGGAAATCATAAATGGACTTTTTAGAGACTTTTGCTCTTTCTATGGTTGTTAAAGACTGAAGTACCTTCATAAGACTTGTTATGAGTGTACATTTGGAGAATGAACTGAACTAAGAAATTAAAAAAAAAAAGAAGTTGTATTTTTTTTTTTTCTGAAATTTCTGCATTAATTTAAGAAAAATTAAATTCAACCATATTCTATTCTGAGGCAATCATAGTAGTTACAGCTTTTTAACATAAATCCTGTCAAAAGGAAATCATGTCCATAAGTGTAAGTTTGGATTTCAGCTGTTGGGTACCACCACAATGTACACAATTGAATTTTATATTCAGTGGAGATACTGTTCAATGTTAAAAGCACAGATAAGCCTTTGTTAGTATTTCGACCTTTTGATAGGTTTGGGGGTTTTTTTTGTTGTTGTTGTTTCTTTTGTTGGATCAATAATCAAAAAATCTTTATTTCCAGTGTTAAAAATAAACAATTTTCTCTCTTTCTAAATTATCTTTCAATTCTGACTGCTGGAATGACCAAACTAGGGCAGTTATTTCCGACATGAATAGAACATTAAACTATATACAGTCTCAGTAAAACAGGTTTTTGGGAAGAAAAGGAAACAAACCTTCCATGAACAGACGTAAAATAATGAGAAGAATACTGATAAGTATGAAAATAATTTGCAATTCCTTAAAGCAAAATAAAATACTATAAAATAGATTTTGGATAGAAATGTTTCCATCATAGCTAATGGTGGGACTTCCAAAAATATGCTGCACTATTACATAGTCAGATACTCATAAAAGTCATGAATCAAAATGAGTCCTTTAATTTTTTTTATGTGGTCTAGTATTATAAGCCATTTTCTGTGACACAAGTTGGTTACCCATACAGTCAGTGTATGGGCAAGTGCAATTGGCCAGGAAAAATAACTTACAGCTGCTTTGAATTCCTAGGGACTAAAATTTGCCAGAAAATTCTGGATAATATAACTTTCAGTTTCTAAATATGGAAGAGTATCAGTTTCATTTTGAAAAGATATATAGATTCATGTACATTGTGAATACATATTCTGAAAGAACTATCATATTCAAATTATTTGGCCTAAAATATAAAGAAAAAATATGCAAGAACAGGAGAAAGTAGCATAAATACTCTTGACTTTTTTATTTTCAAAACCTAAAATCCACCCATAAAATCAAAAAGGAAAGCTGACATGCCAGAGAGAATGAATTATTGAAATAAGCAGTAGACACTCTGATTTTATATTGCACAAAGATTAAACTGATACACTGGAAAATCACATAAATTTTGGACATAGATGATACAGAAAAATTGTTAGATGAAATAACATATTTGGAATCCAAGCACATCTTCTTAAGTACAAAGAAGAACAACAAAAGTAATGAGGAAAACTATTCTTTGTAAGGATGTTGAAATAATTAAGATTCAGATTATAAAATTATTTGAGATACATCTGTTCATCTGGGGTTTTTGCATGTAAATGCATGCAAATTTCAATAATTATTGAATGATTCAATGATTATTATTATACTGACTCTAAACCTTTCACTCCTTAAGAATCTTCCTGGATAGTAACTTTCAAAGTAGTAGGTACATGTCATGATGAAAATAAAACCTTACTGTCTTATATATAAAGTAGTTATGTGTTATGGGTTTAAAACTTGGCTAGATGGACAGGTTGTTAGACCAATTAGGAAACTGGTACCGCCTCTGTGATTCACATATTTGCTAAACCCAGAGCGGGATTTTGGAATTCGGACTTCCTGCGTGCTGGCAGGAAGGACGGGTGGGGGCCCGGCCCCGGCCGGGGGCCGGGCCCGGCCGGGCTCTGCTGCCAGGAGAAAAACATCACCCCAGAAGCCACAGGCAGCAAAAGGAACAACCGTGGACTGTGCCGCAGTTGAAATACTCGCGATGCGGCATCCAAGGACCCGGTCCGAGCTCTGTCTTGGAGCGGGGCCCGGCCCGGCCCGATCCCCCCCCGCCCCCCTCGGCAGCGGCGGCGGCGCAGCCCGGCAGAGCCGGCAGGGACCAGGCTACCCGCGGAAGAACACCAAACAGCCGGCAAACGGAGGAGATAGCAAGTACTTTCCTATCACAAGACCTAGATAACATCATTCCTTCAGCTGCAGCTTTTGCAGATATTGCCTTCCAAGTTAGAGAAGAAAGAAAGTAAGACCACGTGAAGGAACAAACATGGCGGCGACACCGAGGTCAGGGAGAAGGGAAGGAGAGGANNNTTCCCAGCACCAGATCTGAAATCCTTCATGTGAGTTGTGGCAGACACTAACATATAAACTGTTTTC
>VZTA01021733.1:5240-19344 GCA_013398855.1 Mohoua ochrocephala | reverse complement strand
AGCTTTTTAGTCTTGAACACCCTATTTTAATATCCTCCTTCTTGCCTGAAATTTCCCTGATAATTTTGGTTGAGCCCTTTTCTCTCTTTTGGACTTGCCTATGACAAGTTTTCTCAATGTTTCTCTTGAGGCTCCAAGCATATAAGGAAAAAACTAATTGTAGGTCTACTTAAAGTCATGCAGCTCTCCTAACTTCATTATATATCTTGAGACATAAACTGAAGGTGAAAGAGAAATCACATCAAAACTTTCAAACATTTTCTTCTTTCTTATTTTTTTTATAAATCCTAACTTTCCCTGTTATTTAAGATTATATGGAAGGATGAAGAGGCTACTGATATCTGGAACTTACCTGGAGTACACACCTACATCACGTCACATTTCAAAAATCCAACAGTTTCTTTACTAAACTTTCATCAGACCTTTTATCCTTGTAATTATTTCAAGCTGTCATTTCCTAGCTGACTATGTTGACCGGCATCCTATCCAAGACCTCCTAGAAACAGAAGACACAAGTGCTGAAATAATATTTTTGGAATATTTTAAGAATCCATGTCTCTGAATCCCTTTTATTCTCAAATTAAACCTATTTGCCTTATATGTACATAATTCTTTCCCTGTAAGGTGATATTTTCCTTTACATTTCAAAAGCAAAAAAGAGAAAATCTGTGCACATATATTAATTTACCAGTAGTGAAAATGAAATGGTAGTTCATTTTTAATAGATCCCAGAGAATTTGGTTTTCAAAATTAAGAGGACCCACCTATCCACAGAAATGCTGATTCAAAATCTCTTCAAGTCATTTCAACATGTTTGCTCATTATAAAGCGATTATTCACTCAGGCAAATTAGGCTTTGGCTTGTCATGAATATCAAAAGGATAAAGCAGCACCATAGTGCAGAAAACAGTACCCATACTGACCTCACATTGCAGTAAATCAAAGGAATTACTCCAGTGTGAAACTAGAAGGAGAACCAGCCCTCTAAAACTAAAATCTTGTTTTGAATTTAATTTGTATTTAGCTGGAAGGAATGCATTGCTTTTAAAAGCAAATATAAACTTTTGTTTCTTTGGTTGTTTGTTTTTGCTTTTAATAGTAACAACTAAAAGTTTTGACTCCCAATTCAGGGATCCAATTTATAAGCAGGCAGTGGTTAGAATAATATTCAAACTTAATTTCTTTGAGTGATCCTTTCACAAATTATGGGCCAAGATGTTCCAAACTGAACTAATGGGCAGACATAAGGCTACTTTTATCCAGTGTTGGAGTAAGTATTAAAGAGCTCAGCTAAAACATTTAACTTTGACTACTAGTCTGCTTAATGTCTAACTTGCTCTTTTGCAAGGTAGCATATTTATATATCTATCACACCCACGTGCCAGCTTCCTGAGCAAACTGCCTATGTATTTCAGGGTGATTTTTAAACTAATTTTTTGTAACTGAGGCTGATGAGTTGAATATCTTTTTCAGCTTTAGTTCCTGAGCGAAATGGAAGAAGGCTTTTCATCTACCTTAAGGAATTTATAACTTTGCAAAGGTGTTACTGTGGCTATCACTACTGCATGAACATCTAAATGAACTGTACTTTTGTTTGTACATTCTAGAGAACATTGAAAATATATGAATGTCCAGATGGATAGATTTCAAACTAATGGTCCATGAGCCACTTTGTTTGTACCTGAGACTGAGCTTGTGCTGTCTGTTCATAGCAAGAGTATACAGATTCCATAGACTGGAAAACAATCAATTGAGCCACTAATTTTCATTCACTTTTGTAAATTAATCTCTACATTGGTATTTTCACCTGAATCTCTTCTGCTATGGAAAAAATGCACTTCACTTAATGAAGAAAAATGTTCCCCCAAGTTTTTCCTACGCTATAAAAGCAAGACAAGACAAATAGCAAGAGAGGAGAGAACAATGCGGCCAGTGGTCTAACCAGTTAACTGCAGGACTTAGGTAGTGTCATCTGCCTGTGTCCAGAGAACAGTGTGACTCAGTAATGATCCAAAGGCTGAATTATCATAGCTGGAGGGTCCTGAGTTCATACAAACAATCCCAACATTTCAGAAAGGGCCCGAGTTTGGATCTACAGGAGGCTGTCAAGATGGTTTTACATCGGTTCTGTCCCTAGTGCTTCTCATGGCACTCAGAAGGTTCAGTGAACAGATTTGTCCCAGAACTAACTTTATCTTTTTTTACCCAGAGATAGTTTCCACTTGAATCAAATTCCTGAACTACTTTCATTGAACAAATACTGACCCCCCCCCAACTTACTAACTGTGTAATCTACAGTAAAATATTTTTATCTCTTTAAAACAACATAGTATTCAAGCTGTCACCAGATTCACAAACTTCTTATACTTCTCATTCTGTCTTTCTTTTCTCATCTAATGGTAGTGTCAGCAGTGAAGTCATTCAGAAGAAAGTAGAATTTCATGAGACTGAGACAGGAAATTTCTGGCCATCTAATGTGCAGAATATCGTCTTAGGTTGGTTTATTTCAGAGCATGATTCTTCCCTCTGCCTTAGAATTAATAGCTTCTTACCTCCATGATTAGAGTGACTGAAATAAATGCTGTGAATGGGTCTATATCATGTGTCACTGTATGTGTTTAGTATGCACTGGAAGTCTACACAAAAGTGGCATATTTTTGACAAGTACTAAGAAGGATACCCAAATTCAAGCCTGTGACTTGATGCTGTTTAACAGAAGCTTGATAATGTTCTGGACTGACAAATATACTGCAATGGCTTTCGGGGTATTACAATATATCACACAGAGAATCACCATAATAGTATCTTTATGTCAATGTATCATTAAAAATTCCCATGCAATATTCTCAGGATATACTAATGACCCATCACAGTTCATCGATATTTTACCATATTCTCTTCCGTCTGTTACTCACTAAACCAATTTTACACCATGGAATTGGTGTACATTCATAGCCAAATAGAAAATTATTTTTAAAATTAAACAAAAAGAGCCATCGGAACCAGAGATGACTTAAAAAATTTAAGGGCTAACAGGTAACTGAAATGGAATGGGAGAACTCAAAAAAGATGCATAATATTGGAACTGAAATTGAAAAAAAAGAGAGACATTTGTGAAGACGTTTCAAGCTGACGTATAAAGAGGAGGGGCTTTAAATCAAACCGATAAAATGAAGATAAATAATAAAAGAATTGGTAAATACCGTATGGCCACTGCATAAACTGTCAGAAGTACAAATTTTGTTATATATTCATCAAATCTCTCATAGTATGAATAATTAAATTATCCTGTATACATAGACATTCTAACAGGGACATGGTGGAAAGTATTGATCTAAATATCCATCTTCAGTACTGAGAAATTGGCTTCATTTTATAATAAAGAGCAATAATAATACATGCATACAAATTTTACAAAGGAATTATTACTATATGTACTGAAGAAGGTGGTGTGGTTTCACCCCAGCTGGCAACAACAGACCACACAAGCACTTGCTCGTTCCCCTCCCTCCGACAGGATGAAGAGGAGAATCACGAAAAGTAAACCCTGTGAGATAAGAACAGTTTCATAACTGAAATAAAGTAAAATCATAAATAATGTTGTTGTTGCTGTTGTCGTTGTAATTAAAAGGTAGATAACAAAAAGAAAGGTGAATAAAACCCAAGAAAGACAAGTTATGCTCAATCAATTGCACACCACTCACTGACCAATGCCCAGCCAGTCCCCAAGCAGTGATGAGCTAACTCCCAGCCAACTCCCCCCAGTTTATATACCAGGCATGATGTTCTATGGTATGGAATATTCTTTTGGCCAGGTCAGCTCAGCTCTCCTGGCTGTGCACCCTCAAAGAATCTTGAACACCAGTTCACTGGCAGAACATGGCAAACTGAAAATTTCTGGACTCAGAATAAGCATTGTTGTTTAGCAAAAACTACAACGTCACAGAATTTCAGAATCACATAATTAACTATGTTGGAAAAAACCTATGAGATCATCAAGTCCAACCCATTACTAATCAGTGTCTTAGCAACATTAGGTTCAAACTATATTTCAAAAAAACCTAAAAACCAGCACTGTACCAGCTACTAGGAAGAAAATTAACTGTATACCAGCTTAAGGTACGACAGAGGGAAAAATCCTTACACATCTTTAAGGGCTATTTGGAGCAACTAATGAGCATGTGACTAAGAATATTTTGATTAGCATAGAATACTTGGATTTCCATGTTGATAAGTAACTGGCCCTGGAATTTTCCTGATTAAAATCAGTTTTAGTGCCTGATCACTACATCACAGAAAAGCAGACTCATTCAATTTGTAAGTGTTAAAGTACAGGAAAGAATCAAAGGAAACCTCTACATAATATCTCCTTACTATAGTGATAAATGTATGTGTGGAGATATACGTATAACACCTATACATAGTTACAATGGTTTACAACGAGTACCTTCGAAATATATGCACAGCACCATAAATCTAAACTCTGAATTTTGAATATATATTTTTATTTATGAATAATATAAAAGCAGAATTTTGTTAAAAGAATATTATTTTAATGAAGCAATTCCATCCATTACATTATGTACTTTTTCATGTATCTTTTTAAGGTTTTTCTGAAGTGCTTGAAACAAGTGCAGCATTAAATTTGAATTATACAATTCAAATAATAAGATAAATGTATAATAATTTATTTATGCATTACTGTATGTTTGTATACATTAAATTTAATTTCATATGTTGGCCAGCAGCACATCTGGTCAGCTTCAGAACATCTGGTTGAATTGATAAATGTACAGTTGTACAAGACAGGATGCTCTTGGGTGACTCATTTTGTTTGCTGTTTTGTATTCATTTTGTCTATTCCAAATCTTCTATACGCTTTTCAGTTACACACAAGTGCAAGATCTTAGGATATAATAATAATTATGCTATCAATGAAAAAAGAGTATCCTTTCTTCCAAGCACAGAATTCCCCAAGGAATCATATTGGTCCAGCAGTTAAACTGTTCAGTATTCTGTACCGATCTATACAATTTAAGCACTGAATATCCAGAAATAGATACACGTATATGAGATTAGAATTTATCTTGCTATACATGCACATATTTCAAAATAAATTACTGAAATAACATGAAAACAGGAATTCCTTCAAAATTCTGTGATTTTACCTACTCTTTTTCACAATTTAGTGATATATGCTGTATTAGGAGGAATGAGATTAAAGATTCTGCCAGTTATTTCAAAGCACGGGGAGTCTGGAATATAGAAATGAGTGCTTGCCTCCTCTCTCATGCAATTATATAGGCAGAAAGAGGGGAAAGATGAGCAGCATGATGAGATTGAATTGTAGTTGCCCATTAAGAATTTTTGAATACAGAAAAATTAGTTCAAGGAAGAAATTATTTGGTAGTACTGATTAGATCACAAATAGAAAGTACATAGAGCACTTATGAATTTAACAGAAAACAAATCTGAAAATATGCAGAAGAAATTGACTGGACAATTAACTTCAGAACAAAAATTGTTAGAAAGTGATTTCATTTAGAGGAGATTCTTAAATGTGAAAAACTCCCCTTGAACATAGGATTTGGCTTATCTGAAAGCTTTTGTATCTTTTAGCATATTTCAGCTCTTTTGCCACTTACTGCTCAAATAAATTATCTATGAATAAAATAGCAGAAAGTATTTCAAAGCAGGTTTGAGGTTCACTGGAACAATTATTTGGTCAAAAGCATACCAACTGTGCCTGCAGAGAGTCCAAGACAATTTGGCCCACATGCACTGATGTCACAGTCACTTATTTCTTCTCCTGAGCAATGAGATACACCTGACACTGCAATACATATAAATGGAACACTGTATAACACAACCAATACTTCTGTATGTGTAACAAATGATAACCATACATTTCTGTATTCATTAAATTATTCCAATCTTTATCCCAAAGTGCCATTTACTTCTGGGATCAGCCAGTTTCAGAACTCTCATTCATCTAGAAAAATTAAGAGGAAACCTTAGTAATTGCCTAAGAGTTTATGCATTTTATCATCATTAAGAAACACTTGCTACAACAAGGAACCCTAATGTTTCTAACAAGCTCCCACGAGGAGGATCAAAGCCAGTTTAAACAGGGCAGATTGCACAAAAAGAGGCAGACAAAGAGTCCAGGGGGGAATATAGATGACTAGGAGAGTAGAAGTTGTTTTATATTAGATAGGAAGGAAACAAACCTAAAGTACAAGTACATTTTGTGTGGTTATGCCAATTGTTCCCTAAGTCCCATGAAAGCCATGAACTCACAGTCAAGATATTTCTGGATTTAAGGTAAAACCTCTTCTCAGAGGCAAGACACATTAACTCAGGATCAGAACCATTCTAATGTGGCCACACAGACATGTCCCAGAAAAATCACCATGGACAGAACAAACTCATATTTGCCATCCATGCACAACTCAAGAGAGGTGCCACATTAGCTTGCAGTGAAATATGAGTTTATAAAAGATTAGATGTGCACATATGGGAGGTTTAAAAAAATCCTTTCCTCATCCCCCATCACAAATTGAAATTCCTGATTCAAACTGCTAAATGAAAGTACTGATGGACAGCCTCTCAGGTCCCTGAAAGTGAAGCACATGTGCACAGAAGTTTGCAGCACTGTACATGTTTGGTGTACATAGAGAAATACACTCGAGTCTGCTCAGGGAATCGCAGAAGGACAGGATATTCCCCTGAGGTGTATAATGGTGAGATGACTCTCGCTGGAGACTGCTGTCTCAGAAATTGGAAAGAATGCAGCAGTGCAGCTGTCACGTAACAGTGGCAGTGGCTTTCCGGGCAGGAGGCATCCCCTGGAACACAGCTTCTGCAATTTATTTTTGTCAGCCAAATTACGGTAGAGTGTTGAGCTGCTGGAGTCTGTCCCAAGCTGAGCAAATATGAATGAAAGGTATGAGCATGGCAGTTGCAAAAGATTTTAGAATAATGCGACATAGCATCACAGTGTCTTATGTCCTGCAGTTTCAGGGGAAACATCCCAACAAGTCAAAGTAGTCACAGTTCTTTATGCATGCACAAAGATGAATCTTAATACAGGGATCCATAAAAACCAGATTGGTAATGGGAAATATGCATAAATCTGTTAGCATGAAATGCCAAATGAAAGGACAAGGCCCAAGTCTCCCTCTTCCTCAAAGTACCTTATTGTGGGCTGGAAGGAGGCATTTTTTTCTGCTCGTGGTCATCTGCAAAAAAATCTTCTGGAGCTTGGCAGTTAAGAAGACTTTAAGTCATGCCCTCCTCATAAACTACTGCAGTAAGAGGAGACTCTGTTATTATGGTTGATACCTGCTTCCCCTGGCAAGTCATCTCTACCAGCCTGCTAGGACTGAGGATGACGCCAAGTACCTACACCCACAGCTCTTAGTTGTGAGTGAGTGCTCTGATCATGGGATAGTCTCACACAGAGTTTTTTGCTTGTTGTTATTGATACTATTTCACTACATAGACAAAATTCAGTATTCATTAAGCCAGAGAGAAGTGAAAAAAAAAAGGAAGAGATATGAATCTGCGAGAGGGAAGCTTGTGCTCCAGTCCCCACTTCAGTAAGTGTTTAAAAATCTTATTCCAAATGAAATAGGCTCACTAGAAGAATTGGAAAGAACTACACTGAAAATGCCCTGAATCTTGGATACTCTCCAAGAAGGTAAGTGGAGATTTAAGTTCTTTTAGGCAGAATGAAAAATTAAAATTGGACCTCATATATGCAAGGTGATGGCTTTAACTGAAAAGCATCTGCTTAGACATAGTGATACATCTTACTTACCATTCCGGTGCTTTGTGTCAGTTCCAGAAAGACTATGTGGAATTTGAAAAGTACTTTTAGGGGGAATAGAAAATGGGAAACCAGATATGGTGAAAGTTTGAGCACGTTAAACATTGGTGGTAGTGTATACTTGATGACATTGAAGGTTTCAGCATAGCTGATGCATTGTTTCAATAAGACTTGGTAGGAGTAGTACTTCTGTTTGAACTTCGGGTATTCAATAGAAGTCACAGAGGGACTTTTCTTGGGTTTTTTTTTTTCAACTTGAATTATGTCTTGGAAAAAACCAAAACAGATGACAAGATTTTGGTCAAAGATTATCAAGAGCTGAACATACAAATATTTGCTGGATGGCTGTGGTTCCTAAAGTCTAGGTGTTTGGTATTTTAAATAATTTCAAACTTTTTCTAGAGAGATGTCAAAGAAGACTTAAGAGAGTAGCATTGTCATTTGCAGGAAACTGTAAAATAAGACACTGAACAAATACTCTGTATGTGTAATCCCAGAGGAAATTAAGGGAATGAATGCATGTATCTCTTAGAATGTTTTGTGTTAGTCAAAGGTCATCTCCATACGATTAAAAAAATCCAGGACGCAGACTTGTGATGCTGTTCACTGTACTTATTTATTAATATTTTTTATTACTTATTGTTCTTCACAGCATTTGTTTCTCCAAGTAAAAGAAAGCATTGTTATTACGTGATCACGGGAGAGCTCTGGACATCAGCCATGACAGCATAGAGTGGATCATTTAGACCTTAAATTTTTATTCTGGTTTCTCTTCCCCATGACACTTCTCACCCCTAAATATTGCTGCTTCATCAGTTGTTTGCATGTAGAAACATCCATGTGCACTCAAATATACTCCATGTACCTCTCCCATTACTAATTCTGTCACAGAAAATATTCAACCTAGAGGGCTGTTTCAAAATTTTGGGAAAAGCTACAAGAAAGAATTATAAGCAACCAGCAAAATATACCACACCAAAAGATTAATGTCTTAGATTGGGAAATGTTTATGAGTTTTGGCTATACAACTAAGCCAAGAAAAATGTCCTAGCAGGGATATGGTTTACACAAGCAAGATAAATAACTTACTCCAATCACAAAAATAAGTCACAAGTTAAAAAAAAAAAGTCTGAAACATAGCACAAAGATTTTCATTCGTACACAAACTTCACAAATTATGAAGTAAACACCAACTGTCTCTCACCAGCACTTCTCAAAGGAAACAAAAGAATTGCTATCAAGATTTAGCCTTGAATCACTCAAAACACATCTTTGCTCCCAGCTCTCATTTGCTCCCAAACAAGAAAACAATTTACTTCTGGTGTCTCCAAATATCCTGCTGGTGAAATTCCCTTCTGTCAGACACAATGTCTGTGAGTAAGCATGGAATAGTTACTCCTTCTGACAAGTTAACCTCACGTTTTAACTTAAGAAATAATAAGGGAATAAAAGCTTTACCAGACACCAAATTCAAAACTTAAAAGAAACTCCGAATTACCAGTCCTTCACCCCAAATCCTCTGCATTCGTGATAAAGGAAGGTCAGTGCCCATACCTAGATAAATGCTAGATGTAAATGCTTCCTTTTACTAAAGCAGAACCCCTGTGAAGGACAGAAGTCATGGTCCCACCATGGTCCCATGAACACGAGGCAGGGTCTGAGCATTAAGGGCAATTCTCCCTTCATGGAGCGAATGCTTTCGTGAAGTCCAACATCAGAATTTGACTCGTCAAGCACTTTGATGTTTAATGCAGGTTTACCAAGACGTTAGCCTTATTGAATGAGGCTACCTAAACACACTTAAAATTCAGTGTGTGCATTGCAAGGATTACTAACACTGTTTAAGGCAGAGCTTCCCCAGAGAGAGATGTGCTCTGAGGAAATCCAAGTGATGTGTGAAGCTGAAAAGCACTTGATTTCTTGATTTTATGCTATTCTAAGAATTCTAACATTTTAATGTATTTTGAACATTTTCTTGTTTACATTAAAATAAGACTAACCTAAACAGTGTTTACAAAACTGAAAACAGGGCAAGCTTTTTCCAGTATGAGATTTGAAATAACAAAACTACAATTAACTGCTAGGGCCCCAAGAGCACCACCAGCCCTGCCTGCCCCTGCTCAGTCCCGTGGTCTGCCCTGCTCTGCTCAAAATCCAGGACCCCCCATCAGACTCAGGGTCATCTTTTCCTGCCCCAGTGATGCAGCAAGGCCAATCTCTGGCTCCCCACAGCCTGGCCTGCCTCTGAGCCAGGTCCATCTGCAGGACCACATCTCATCCCTGCCTTGGCCTCTCCCCATCTCTAGGGAAGTGCCCGAAGCACAGGTACAGGTTATATGGCTGCCCTGATCCTGACTAGGGTGGTAGGAAGGGACACGCTACCAGTCCCTTGCCTGCCATCCCCGCAGGAATCCCCCCAGTGCTCCTGGATTCCTTGGCAGTCACAGTCCCATGTGTTGCCCTGACTCCACCATCTCAATCAAAACGTTGCTAGTCTAATTAAATACCAAAAACTAAAACCTTCCAAAAATTCTTTGCAATCCTCTACTGCTGCCTCCTTTAGATCAGCTATAGTCCGTGCACCTGCACATGGTTCAATCGCATGGAGAAATGGGGCAATCATCAAATTATCTAAGAATAATTTTTTAGATAAAAATGAGACAAAAGGAGCCACTTAATGTACTAACTAAACTGGCAGTTACAGAGAGAAAACTACACCCCTTTCCTGCTGGCTATGGAGCTACCTTCAGTTTCCACAAGGTTACATTCTAGGATCAAGAAGATCTTCTTCCTAAGAAGACAGCCTCTGACTCCTCCCTTGAAGAAAACATTTCATTGGTACAAATGGGCGAAAGTTCAGGACTTTTAGACAGTCCAGGATTGGGGCATTTGTTGCAGAGGGTCATGTTTCAACATTGGTATCAATAGTTTCACTGGAAGGTTTCATTCTGCTCACTTCAAAAGATATAGATCCATATATTAAAACCAAATACAGAAATCCATCTGCTCTCCCACGTATCACCAGGAGTGCCAAGAAATTGCCAGAGGCCAGAGGCTGCAGCCTTACCCTCTCCCACCCACCCTACAGCTGCTCGAGTGAGCCACGGCCCTTATCTGAGTTTTGCAGATGGCCCCTTTAGGTGTCAGCCTGGCCCTGTGAAGAGTAATTGCAAGAGCTGGAGGAGTACAGCGGAATAATTACAGCAAGATATGAAGGAGCGAGATTTTAATAATTTATGAGATATACTTAAATTGACAGATTTTAATTACATCTTTATCAGTTCTTTATTTAAACTTCCAGTGAAGCACAGCTAGAGAGTAAGCTAACATTTCCTGCTGTGGTGTACTATGGGCAAACTTTTGCAAAATGTAATTCCTGTGTTGACTGTCAAAATCACTTTAAATTTCTGATTAGTACTTCAGAAATATTATATAGGTGCATATTTACTTAAAAAGTTAGAATGCAAATCTCTGAGATTTTTAGAAAAAAAATCTTGCTGTAATAATGCTCATATTTCTATCAAACTATATAGCGAATATAATAAAACAGGACTAAATTATTTAAAGGAGGATTGCAGGTTTATTTTTTTTCTAAACCAATCAGTAGGCTTCATATAAACTCCTAAATCATTAACCCAACAAATTAATACTGTTTGTGAAATCAACTTTTTGCATATTTGTAGCAAGTGTCTTGTACATTAGTTTCTCATTTACAATTAGTAACTGTTGGATCCCACAATCAGGATTCATTTCCCACATCAACCCAGACTTGACCTCACAGATGGTATGCATAATCTCTCCCACACCCTGCATTTACATTTTCCAACCAACACAAACCGCTGCATGACTTATGGCAATTAATGGTGAATTACTATAAAACTTTTAAAGAAGAATTATAATTTAATTTCTGAAAAAATCAGTTCCATTTTTCAATGGTCCATATCACATTCTTTTCCACATCATCTGTATTAGCATGTATTATTCCTCAAGTGTATTGCTTATGGTCACACTATTTAAACAACAAAAAGTCTTAAATAAGGTGCTAAAGAAAGCAGTATGCTATAGGTAAAACTAAAACCTTGTAACAGTAAGGATTGAGGAGCTTTGGGACAGATTTCCTGGGCAGGCAGTAAGCTTCACTGCAGACCTTTTTCAGGATGTTATCCAAACTTCTGTCAAGAATGACATATGTATTCTTGATCCTGCCTTAAGGCAGGAGATTGGACCAGATAATGTACTGAAGTCCCTTCCAGTCATATTTTCTTCTATGATTCCATGCTTTTATGCTTGTGGTTGGTAATTTATTGTTTGATATTCCTTTGTTCCAGTTTTGCCAGCTTAAACTTATTCAGATCTGAAACAAGGGGATGAAATTTTCTCCTCCAACCCAGTCCAACTTGCCCAGGGCTGGTTGAACAATTTGAATTTTTATTTAATTCCCTGCCAGCAGCCTTAGCAGAAACAGATTTTTTTATAGGGTGCACACAAATCTTGGGGAATTAAGAAGTTTAGTAAAAAATCTTTATATGCCTACTTGAATCAACCCTTTCTTATCCTTTCACCTGTCTTTTATTTCTTCTTTCCCCGTTCTCAGTTCTAGAAAGCGCGCAACTGGCCACCTCCAGGAATTACATTTTCCTTTTCACAGGTAAACATATTTAACTGCATCTGAGACTAGCTTTCATTCTTGGTTCCTCTGTTCTTAGTGCTGCCAGCTCTAGATCATTAACAGATTGTTTAAAGATACAGTATGACTTGAACAGTGAGGTATCACAGTCCCAGAGGTGTTTTGGGGTTTTTTGGTTGGTTGGTTTTGGTGGGGTCTTTGGGGTTTGCTTTCGGCCTTTGTTTTGTTTTGTTTGTTCTGTTTTCATTTTCCCCAAAGAAGAAATAAGGGTAAGTTAATTGAAAAGGAATAAGAAAAGTAAGGGAATGAAGCATCTCAAATATGGAACAAACTGTACAACCAACTGAAAAGCCAATAAAATGAGACAGGCTATTGAAAAGACCAATACAAAAGCCAGAGTTTCTTGATGGGAATCTGACGGGTTTCTCGCTTGACAAGGTGAAATCCTTGAAAGGTTCAAGGCCTACCTCTTTACTAGCTGCCACAGCAATGGGGGCCATGGTTCAATGCCACAAGTCAGGAGATAATGCAGAGAACACTATCCAAATCAGCAAAATCTTCCTACCCATGTGGTCCTGTTGTGTTGACCTAAATTCCCTAAATATTCCTTAATTACAGACATCCTATCTTGTCTTTATTAAAGTGTTTTGATGGAATTATGCTTGCAGTTGCTTGTCTAGCTGTTTTGGTTTTTTAACATTTATTCTCATGGTCTAGCTTCCAAAAGCTGTCCCAACACCACTCCCAATCTCCATTTCTAACAGCACAGCAGAACTGTGCATAAGTCCAGACATACTTAGAGGAGTTTTTATCTGTTTAAAAGTGTATTCCTGAATAAAGGTCTAAGGCCTTATTACAGTTCTCCTCATTTGAATAAAACAGCCATTTCAGTGCATTTTCTAAAAAAAAGTATTTCCTCAGCCAGCTGCAAATGGACAGCCAGATTTGTGAACGAACCATGAAGATGATGAGCAGGGACTTATGAAAAAGAACAGCAGCCTTCACATACACACAAATTTGGAAAAATGTATTCCAAGAAAGAGTTTGATCACTTTTTACAGACAGCGGTCATTCTACTCATGAAAGTAACTCACATTTTGAGAACTGAACAGTTCAGGCCACCTGAATATTATTTGTGTCGTATGGCCGAGTCCTCACTGTGCTGCCTGGTCCTCATCCCCATGTGGCTGGAGGCTGTGACAACTCCAGCATTTAAGACGTGGATATGTAGCATTTTTCCCAGGCTGTATATCCACTGACAGCCTCACTGGCTATTTTTCCGGTTTAAAAAAAGAACATTAGAGAAGTTTGAGCTGGTCCCCTGCCTTTTTGTCCTCATATAGTTGAATGCTCCCTGTTTTTGTCAGCTAAGCAGTCCAGCTGTAGGCTTTTGCAATACTAATCACTACCCACACATTACCCAAAGAACAACATCCCTGTTCCCACCCCTTCCCTGAAATAACAGGCTAAGGAAAAACATTGCAGACAACCAGGCAATTTTTTTTTCAAGAATAGGCTTCCTTGTGAGGTTTCCGTCATTATGTGGTTTTGGCTGGCTCAGAAAGACCATACAAAGGGTAGTGCCTCTCTTGCAATTTTAGGTCCAATGCAAGAGACAGCTAAAATACAAGAAGAAAACTAAAAAA
>VZTA01021727.1:10762-40811 GCA_013398855.1 Mohoua ochrocephala | reverse complement strand
TATGGGGCGTGATGCTCATTATAGATTCTCATCAGGCTGAACAAGACACCAGACCAGGTGTCAGGAAACTCGTATTTTATTGTACAGTTGTCTGAATTACAGCAACCAGCCCACTGCTTAGACTGAAAAGGTGTTGGCTAGCAAGCCCTTAAATACTTACAAGAGGTGCTGGCTAGCACACCAATATTCAAAGGTCGTGGCTCACAAACCACAACACCCTGACTCAGAGGTGCTGGTTAACAAGCCGTAACAAACCACCATCTCCCCACTCCCACAACCAAGTTCAGTATGGAGTATTGGATAGGAGATGATTTGCTGAGGCAAAGCACGGGAAGAAAACAAATCCTATCTCCAGTCCTAGATCTCACAGCCATCCTGTCATGTGGATGGTGCAGAGCTAGGATATCAAGAAAAGAAAACAAAAGAGAAAGAGAGGAGAAAGAGAGAAAAGAGAAAGAAAGCCAGAGGAAAAAGAAAGAGAGGACCTGATTCACTCCCTTTTATACAGTTCACCTAGTGCATGCCTTTTATGTAAATTAGACTTGTCACACAGTTTTGTTCACTCATGCACAGCCAGCCCTTCTCCAGGACGTGAGGTGGGGGTGGGGGACTAAGAATGAGTCTCAAGGCAGAGTAGGAACTTGGCTCAGAACAGCACTGTTCCAGCCCCACGGGACCCTCTCCTCCAATCACACCTTTCCTGTAGCATTCCTCNTCCGCGGGACCCTCTCCTCCAATCACACCTTTCCTGTAGCATTCCTCTCAGAAAGTTTGAGACAAAACACGCTCAGGTCTGATCCCCTACAGTGCCCCCTCAGTCAGTCTGCAGACACACCAGGCTGGGTGGGAGAGCTGATCTGCTGGAGGGTAGGAAGGCTCTGCAGAGGGATCTGGACAGGCTGATTCAATGGGCTGAGGCCAGTGGTATGAGGTTTGATATGGTGAAGTGCTGGGTCCAGCCCTTGGGTTACAACAACCCCAGGAAGCACTACAGGCTGGGGCAAGAGAGGCTGGAAAGCTGCCGAGCCAAAAAGGACCTGGGGGTGCTGGTCAACAATGGTTGAACACGAGCCAGCTGTGCCCAGGTGGCCAAGAAGGCCAGTGGCATCCTGGCCTGTACCAGCAATAGTGTGGCCAGCAGGACCAGGGCAGTGATTGTGCCCCTGTACTCAGCACTGGTGAGGCCACACCTTGAATCCTGAGTCCAGTTTTGGGCCACTTACGACAAGAAGGACATCGAGGGGCTGGGGTGTGTCCAGAGAAGGGCATCAGAGCTGGTGAAGGGTCTGGAGCAAAGGCCCTGTGAGACGCAGCTGTGGGAGCTGGGGCTGTTCAGCCTGGAGAAAAGGAGGGGAGACCGCACTGTTCCCTGCCTGAAAGGAGGGTGCAGCCAGGTGGGGGTTGGTCTCTTCTGCTACAGTCTCAGTAACAAGTGACAGGACAAGAAGACATGGTCTCAAATTGCACCAGGGGAGGTTTAGATTGGATATTAGGAAAAATTTCTTCATTGACCGGGTAGTCGGGCATTGGAATAGGCTGCCCTATTGGTGGTGGCATCACCACTCCTGGAAGCGTTCAAAAGGTGTGTGGATGTGGCACTTGGGGACATAGTTAGGTGGCAATATGGCAGTGCAGTGTTAATATTGGACTTGATGATCTTGTAGGTCTTTTCCAACCTCTATGATCCTAAAGAGGACTAAGCAACTAAAACAGTTTTCACATAAGCTAAGCTAACTCCTTTGATACTCTTCTTTAAGCAATGAAGGCTGATTTCCATGAGCTACAAGAGATTTGTTGAGTTACTCCGTAACTTTGTTTCTCAGAGACAATCATCTCATGAAGCATATGAATCTATGAAAGCCTGGAAATTACTTTTCTGGAGCAGAACTGGTCCCTCCACTTATTTAAGTAGCACAGCCCCAGGCAGATACCATCTCCGCTAGTGTCCATCAATCCAGCAAGGCAGGAGGGGCTTCAGTCTCTGATACTGTATTTACCAAGCAGAGGTCCAAAAGCTCTGAACCCTTCTACCCCTTTTTCTTTCTGAATATTTTCAATATTTTCCTGCACACGTCAATGGGGAAAAATATAGAACCTTGAATTAAAGGCACAATTACTTCTGAAATTAGACATCAACACATAAACAGAACTTGATTTTTATTACAGGATGGCAAGTTTTATGCTAGTAACTGTATTCGTGTAGCAACTGTCCTGGAATTAATGACACAGTTTCAAAGACATTCCAGGGAAGCCAGATAAACCAATTTATTTCTGGAAACTTCTCAACACAGTCTTTCCCAAATATTTATGGTTCTGAAGGTCCTCAGAAGCAGATGTGAAAATCAACAGCTCCAATGAATTTTGAACAGTGGAGATGGATGGTTTCACTGGGCTAAGCCATTCAAACCTGACACTGATTAAGACTTCCCAATGATGCTACAGAGCTCTTTTATGCCATCTTGGATGAGTCTATCAAAGCAACACAAGAGCAGGATGGAACTGAATAATCTATCATTTATTCTAAAGAATACTTCTCGTAAGTATATTCTCCTTGAAAACACAGAGTGCAGTTAGTTTTTGAGAGGAGACCATTAATGACATTTTGCTGAAAATTATGATCTGTGTGAATCTGTTGGAGTAAGTACAGCACAGATACCCAAGGGGAAATTTCTGAAATCTGGTCAAGTAACAGGTTTATTTCTGACCTTTCTATCTGCTTCAACAGGAACCAGATTTCCTCAGCGCTTCTAAAAAAAAAGCAGGTATAATATGAAAAACTACATCTTATTCAGAGGAAGCTGATTAGAAGTAAGTGCTATTTCTTATTCACATTTAATCAGATTTTGGAGAGAATTTCTTGTATGTCAATGATTTCAAGAGTCTGTACATCAATGTTGTTCTTAGGTGTCTCCTCCACAGCCAGATGGCCCATTGCTTTCAACACAAGTCTAGAGGACAAGAAATCAAATCTATTTCCAATCTGGCTAAAAAAGTACTTTGAAATTGTGTAATTGATTACAACATTAAAGATAAATCAGACAATACGATTTCCAGTCATTATTTTAAAAAATTAAAATACTACATAATAGGTTTTTTCTTTAAAAGTAGGATTCTAACAGGCCGCATTACCTCCTAAATCATTTAAAGAGAGTCCTCAGTAGACAAGATACACACATTGCTCTGATTTTTTAAAATATAAACTAACTTGTTTGTTTGCTAGCTTTCAGCAGCTCAGGCCAAACCAAACTCCTGTAAATATTTTTTAGTAATATTTTCTTAAAAATATTACTAAAAGGCCTGTGAGTTATTACTCACAAAGGCCTGTGAGTTTTATTGTGTCCCATATCCTCTAGATTAAACGACTGACAATAAAAAACAAACGGGTTTGGTATTTTTACCAAACCCTCTTACTATGAAATAAGCAGTCAGTTCTGAAGAATCATAGTGGCTAAGTCTGTAAATGACAAAGCAGCACATTCATTTAGAGACCATTTCCCCAGCTCTTCATAAAATCAATTCTGTGAGTGGGATGCTGACATAACACAATTCGTATTATTTCCACACATTTATCCATTCATAAAAAAGTCTGTGACTTTTAATTTTCCTTCTAAGATCTCTTGCTCACTTGCTCCGTGACTCCAGGAAAAGACAGAAAAATGGTTTTCCACAAACCAAAATCAAAACGTAAAAGAGTATAAGGTATCAAACACCATACAGATTTAAACATAATCAAGCTTTCAAAGCACTGTTTTACTCAAAACAATTCTGTTTTTTCAACATTTTATAAAATTCTCAGTGTACAGATTAGAGGAAATTACATGGCATATACTTGTGAACAATTACCAGTGTGTGAGAGCATATTTTATACGTTAAAAAATAGTAAAAAATCGTTTAAAAAATCTTTAAATATACCATTGATAACGTAACCAAAATGTCCGGTTTCTCCTTTAAAATTGGTAAAAACACCTTTCAGACAGACAAAATGTTAAATTACGTACATACATACATTTCAATGATTAGCTAGTCAACATAACCCCTCACTTTCCCAAACTGAGTCTATTCCAGTAACCACTCAGAGGTTTTGCCAAAAAGAAATCACTTCAGTTTCAACTAACATTAAGCTTGGAATATTCTTCAGTAATTTAGTTAATTAGGGCCAAAGTGCCTAAGTATAGGGCAAGGAAGGGTTTGCTTCCTACATTTCTTTCTGACATTTACTGTCAGGAAGTTTTCTTATTTCAGCACAGTTTATGGATACATGCATCTACAGGATGGTTTTCATTAGCTAAATTCTATACCAGCACACTAAATAAAACTGCTGGCCACAAGTACATGTTTCGGATTTACTGAAGCTTCTCATTTTAGCCCTCCTTCACTTGGAACAAAAGTCTGACATCTGCCTACATCTAAACCTCCAGTGATAACCATGACAAACTAGTTGACCATAAACAAATTATTCTGCTAAACACTCCTACAGAGAAAGGATCTTGCCATTTAAGCATGTGATCAAGTTACAGAAAATCTACAGATAAGTGACAAGACTGAATTAAATTTACTTTTGGGTTAAAAATAAAAACAAAAACCCCAGGACTAATACTATTCTTTCAGAAAATTAATACACAGACTTCATTGCTTTTCACATATTCCCAGACACAAAAGCATAGATTCTGTGAAGTTCTCCACACTGTACCTGATGTAATAGAGCCCTTAACCCTGTTCTCTCCCTAAAGAATGTAAGCAGGCTCATTTTCAGTCAGTGTTTGCAGTAAAACTGCTTTAAATGCTCTTACATTAGGCCTATTTCCTTCACTTTGTTTTAACAACCACAACTACAATTTGCTCTTTAAAAATAGTAAAAAAGTATGGCAAAAATACACTAAAGGACCATGAAAACCTACCAGAAGAACTTAAGTGAAAAAAATTCAAAAACTCATTGAGACAAATATGCTTTTTCTTTAGAAATTAAAGTACGGTATGAACTGTATTACTCTTGCTCATACATGTAGCTTAGTAAAAAGACTCGGCTCATATTCTACCTCTGTTTCCTAAAATGGATGAAAAACGTTACATGATCCTAATTTCCAAATGAAATGTAGAAAAGAAAATTATGGGGAAGGGAAGGGAAGGCTGCATTGTTGTTCCCTCACCAACCCAAGCTCAGTTACGTCCTGTGACACTGCTACAGTAAAAACATGTTGCGCTACTGCTGTGGCTAAGACCACGCAACTTTTTAATGGATGAGTTCCAAAGCCTAAGCTCCATCTGCAAGTCACTAACAAAACCCTCAGAAATCACAAGAAAGAAGCTAAAGAACTATCGGGCTGGCAAGCTTTGAGTCTGCTCCTGGCCTCAGACAGGAAAAGCAGTTTCAAATCTCCTTCCCTTTTCTCTCTCCTTTCTCTTTAAGAAACAACCACCTAGAAAGTGCTATTACTCTTTGTCTTAAAAAGGGGGAGACTTTTGATGCTGAAATAAAACACACATTTACACTAACTTACAAAAGGAAATTCAATAGCTCTATCAGAGTCAACCGTAAATCTTTTTTCTTTTTTTTTTTAAAGCTCTCTGGTTTAACTAGCCAGAGATTTAGAATTAATTTCCTTCTTCCCTCCACAATTTTCAAAAGTCAAAATGAAAGCTTCCCACTGAAGAATTCCTGAAATCCACACAAAAATGATGTGGAAAAGAGGGATGAATAAGTTTAGAAAGAGTGGATGGATTGTAAGATTGTTTCATTTTTACTTTTCATCTGTGAGTTCCATAATTTCTAGAAAAATTATCATCTCAAATTTATGCTTTTTTCAATGAATGTATGTACCCAATGTCTGATTTTTATATTTCCAATAGGTACACATTGCAAACACTGCACCTAATTTACAATGATATTCAAGAAAAATTACTTTAATCACTTTGGGTTTGGACTTCCTAAGTATCACGC
This sequence comes from Mohoua ochrocephala, assembly GCA_013398855.1. Classification (NCBI taxonomy): domain Eukaryota; kingdom Metazoa; phylum Chordata; class Aves; order Passeriformes; family Acanthizidae; genus Mohoua; species Mohoua ochrocephala. Next base: position 34,873 of record VZTA01021727.1, on the reverse strand, counting down.
CATTAAAAGTTTAAGGGGAGAAAAACGTCCACTGAACTTCTCAGCAAAACAAGCACAAAAGACACCTATAATGGTGATACAACAACTGCTGGTCACAGTTATATTAGATAGAGCAAAAACATCTAATGCCAGTAGAATTTCTTCAAGTAGAGACCTCTTTTTATGTCTCAGTAACAAATCATTATTCTTTACTAGAGCCACCTGGCATGACTAAAGTGCTCTGAGAAATGTCAGCTGGCTAGCAAATTGTGACACTTGCTGTTAAAGCTCAAGCAGCCTTGCAGGAAGGCAGAATTCTTGGTTTCTCATTTTGTTCTTTGACATACTTAGCTTTTGTTTATTTTGGACCAGAAGCCAAGAAATCCTTTAAACTCATGTTAGCTTGGCATTGTTAAAGAATTATATTTGAAGAAGAGAGGTCTGTTTTCTCCCAGCCCATTCATAATATCGTTCTATTTTCAACCAGAAGACTGTGGTAATGCTTGCAAATTTGAAAACATTGCAAATTCACTTACACCCTACCAAGGTAACTATCTACAGGTGACCAGAGAAGGTCCAAATCAGCTTAAAATGCTGATTCTCAAAAGAGCTAGTGAGAAGACTAACTAACTATGTAGATGTGTAATCTTCCAAATGTTAGAAATGACCAAGAACTCCCTCTGGCTGACTTTACAAAAACTGAAAGAACAACAGCAACAAGAAAATACTGACAGTGAACTCGGTAAAACTTCAAGACAACAAGGATTAGAAATAATTTATGTGCTGTATGTGAAAAGCCATCTTCATTCTAAAATGTTTTCTCATTCTGTTAAAAAGATCCAGCCCCAGTCCCTTCCTGTACAAACAGGTTTAACATCTTTTATCACCCTCCCGCCCTTTATGAACAAAATTGTTTTACAACATATTCTACCAGAAATCTTGAATATATACTATCACTGTATCAATTACTCATCTTTGATTCATCAGTCAATCCCCATTTTCACCGCAATACTCCCCCTCTCCCAGAAGCCACCCGCTCTAACCATACCTAAGAATTTTGGGGTCTTTAACCTTTAACAGAACTGTACATTAACAAGTTTAAGAGGCAGATATGTCAAATTTTTAGCAAACACTGCCACGAGATGTGGGTTTCCTAAGGGGTGTACACCTTAGGAGGTGCACTCACTTCAACAGGATGAAGTCCTTGTTACCTGGGACAGAAACTAATGGCACACAGGACAGAGAAAAGTGCCTGCTCTTTACTGCCTTGGGACGCATTGCAGAGCAAGCAGACTGGATGCTTAAAACTGAATTCTAACCAGTACTTTAAAAGTTGAAAAGTCTCTTCTTGCATTAAGAGTTCAATAAGTCATTGGGCTTTAATTAATTACATCAGATCTTAAACACATGCCTGTGTTTCATTTAAGTCTTTTGTCCTCTGTTTTGATTCAAAAGAAAATTGACTTTGAACTATCAGTTACTCAGTGACACTTAAGACATTTCTTTCAAGCTCATTTACATACTTGATTCCACATATGCCTAATTACAGTGTAAAAACTCATCTATCAAAATATATCCTTTCATGCACATGCACTTATAAAAGATAATTAAATTATCTGTCCTCAACTGCAGCTGATTTACATCCTCCAAAAAAGGCCTGTAAATGCTGTGTAATTATTTGCATGACACCAAGTTGAGCTGCTTAAATCTATTCTGTGAAACTCAAGATTCCAGATGAGTATATGTCAAACGTCAAGGAGGTGAAATCAGCTTCCAAAGGAGTAAAGTGGCCACAAGGTGAAAAAACACCAGTAAGTTCCCCTTCGTTTTGGTCGGAGAAAAGGTTCTCTGCTAATGGCTAGAGAGACAATGAAGCTTTTTACAGAAACAGCAAAACCACACTGGGCATTGAAGGAAAAAAAACTGGGAGAATGAAAACAAAATGAAAAGCTTTTAAATTAAACATAATACAGCATTTAATGTAAGGGCAGGGGTTATTTCTTGCTGCAAAAACCAACAAAACATTCCAGTTTTAAAGTAATACGTATTTTAATAACAAAAGCCCAAACAGAGCACAACAAACTTTTTAAAGAGCCCACAGATAGTACATTATAGACTATTTCCTTCAAGCAGAACTGATTTGGTAGGTAACAGCTGACAGAAGCAAGCAGCCAAAAGGAGGGGTGAAGGGAAGCTGTATTTTTTCAAAATTAAAAACCCTTAATGGTCTGTGGAATGCTGTTTACTTCAGCTCTGTTTTACAACCACCGCTGCGTGGAGAAGGGATCGACTGAAATGTTTGCAGCCTGTGGCCACCCACATTATGGGAAGCACTATGATTAAAGAGAATGCTACGTTGTTGTATCTGCCAGCAGTCTGTTCCATGCTGTAATTATTATACTTGCCGTCTTCTTATAATCTATTGCATCTGTTGTGGCAAGACCCCAGTGTAAGCACTGTCCAACAAGAAAACCATTGAACCTCAACAGCAAGTTATTTTTAATGTGCACAAATGGTCTGAAAACTGGATACTTTAAATAGTTCTCTTTTAAGTTTACGAAAACATTTTGCCTTATAGGATAGCCAGTCACATCTACCACTGAAATACTCACTTCAACTACCAGAAGATAGACTCTGACACACCACCCATTCATCCCACATCTTTATAATGACCTAAGTTGTTGCTTTAGATCTTTAAAGCACAAAAACTGCGTGAATTCTAGATTAGACATGTCTCTAGAGAGCACTAAAATATCAGAATTCCATCTGTCACTTTGCTATTACATACACTGAACATTTCTGATGACCCTGTGATTATAACTTCTCCCTTTCTCTTTAAGAATATTTAATATTTAACAGCAACAACAACTTTGAAAACAATAAAACAAGCCCTAAACACCAAAAAATAAGGAGCAGTTCTCTTAGCAGTAATTTTATTTTGAATTCTGATCTCTGCATTAAGTCGTAAAGGAGTTCAAAACTTATACTACATGCATTCTCTTTATTTTGTTTGGTGTTTTATCGCACAAAACTAAGCAGTACAACGCTATTGTTGGAAGCACAATACACAGTTGTTACTGCACTCTTCTCTAACAAATTTATGAGGCAGCCTGTACCATTTCAACAATTTTGCCAGGAGTTGGCTGCAGATGCTCCTGTGAAAAGCGCAGATTGTCTACCGGCTGTGACTATGAGGCATTACACTCACCAGCGTGCCACCACCTAGCAAAAGAGGGAAGAAGGATATCTCATAAGCAAGGCTGAATGAAAACAATCAAGGACTGAGTAAAAAGCCCATTCATCTCCAACCACTCCGGACCACTCTGAGGAAATATCTTTAGACCCTCTTACATATAAGCTGTTGATGGAAGGCAAGGGTAAATTCCATATATAGTGATTGAGGAAAACTGCCACAAAGACTCCTGAAGGAGCAGGGAAAAACACACCAAAAAATTAATAGGAAAAGTATAAACAAGATCCATACTTTAATCACCATCAGATGTCTTTCATCTGAAGGAACACACTATGATCTCGGCAGTGATCAAAGTTCCTGATGATTATTTGCACAGGTTAGAGGAGGAATGACAATGCTTTTCCAAACATACCAAAAAAGCCTTAAGATCCGTGAAACCACAAGAGTGAGTCTCAGAAAGTGATTAAGTAACTTTGAACTACTTTGGCCTCCAGGAGACTTAACATTTTCCATTTGTCTCTTGGATGCATGCCTCCTGGAACACAGACGTCCCTCTTCCCACAACTGCTAGGGAAAACTAGATCCCCTGCTCCACACCTCCCCATCCCTCTTACACTGACATTCCCTTCTGATTATTTTGTGTTTTATCATGTTAAAATATTACAGTGATATTATCACAAAGGTAATAAATAGTCCAAACCAACCAGTTATTTATCTTTGTCCAAATACTACTAAAGTTGTTTTCCCTTTAGAGAGGAAAAATGACAACCAAAAAAGTTTCAAAATGCTGTATTTGTAATAAAACCATGCTAAAACTATGCTCTATGACACAGATTCTTTCTCCTTTAACTTTCTCAGTAATAAATAGCAGGTGAAGTATGTTCATAATTTTAACTCAGATATCTCTGTTCAGCTCTTAATCTCCTTCTTTCAAAGCTGTCTAGATAAGAAGGAAAAAATATGTTTCTCAGTATGTCCTCTAGCAACTCATAAGCCTTTTAATAGACACATTACCCATATATGTCATTAAAGTAGTATTCTTATCTCATAGAGACATCCTTTATTACAAATCCAACATTATTTTAATACTTCTTGCATCACATGGTCTTGGGGCCCATTTCCCCTGCAGAATGACAATCCACAGGGGATTTAGGCTCTTCCTAACTTAAAAAAGCAAACTAAGGAACAGATATTAAGGTTCACTATAATTTGTGCACTATGTATTTTCTTCATGTTACCTTAAATTCCTGTCTCCTAGAAAAATGTGAACTTGAAGATTTTCTTCTATAAAGAATTAATTATTAAAAGAATACTTTTTAAGTAGAGAAGAGAAAAGCTCTTTACGTTACATTTGAATTACTTTTAACATATGTCCTTTCATAACATTTTCTAATGTTTTCCTAACCGTCTGACAAAGCGTACGTACAAATAAAAATAGTAGGTACTGAGTTTGAAAGATGGAAAGTGTATTGGCCCCAAAATCAAATCAACGCTCTTCACCTAAGAAGAGAATATTGTAATTCCAATTGTGTGTACAACCTACACAGAACCACACAACGGTTTGGGCTGGAAGGGGATCTTGAAGATCATCTAATTCCAACCCACCCACCACGGGCAGGGATGCTTTCGAAGCATTTGGTCCTTGCCTGAGCTACGCTGCAGCCGTGCCTGTGACTGGTCAGGCACCTCGCTGCCCTGCAGCCTGACCCCTGGCCATGGTAAACAGCTAAACCTTGGGCCTGCCTCGTCACTGTGGGCCCGGTGTGGCAGTCACTGGACTCACAGCTGGCCCTGGTGATTGTCACTGGACTTGCTCTGCTCTCCTTGAGCACCCGTGCCATTTCTGTGCCAAGGCACAGCTGCGCCTGCCTTGTCCCCTCACCTGCAGATCCCGGCTCATCCTCCCCTGCGGAACAGCCTATCCTCACACCAACTGTGACAGTGTCACTGAGCTACTCTCCACTGCCCCTGAAATATAATGGCATCAATACTCAATTTCACTGGGTGTCATTAACAAGTCTTTTCAATTAGCCTCTCTATTGAATACTCTCAGATTTTACATTACTTAAGAGTTGATCTACATCGACATTTTGCCTCACTGAATTTTTTCCAAATGCCTATTGAATTTTCCAGCCAACAGCAATTCTGTTCAGGGTCTGAATTTACCTTTGCAAATATGATACTTAAGAGATGAAAAGCATTTCATTTCTGAATTTATTCTCAGACCTTTTGGCCACAACTGGTTCATTATCATTGAAGCTGAAGCTCGATTTTCACAAAAAAAAGCCCCACAAGCATTTTACTGCATGAACTGAGGTCAGTGGAAGACTAGGATTTCTTACTCTTGCTTTTGTTAGGCCCATGGCCCAAACAGCAGCATTTTCCTGTTTTAACTGACATGACTGCAGTGACACCATCTCTGGGGGTTTTTTTTGCAGAGATGGTCACAAAAATTGAGGACTCTTTTTCATAAATTATTCCATTCTGTTTTGAAAACCTTTCAAGATCTGGACAGATTGCTTCTTGAAGAGTTTTGCACAAGAGTACACTTAACATAAGGAGGGTTCAGGCCACTTGATGAAGCATATTCAGAAGACTTTTTAGACAGTCCATCCAGGTGCATGATATTCTTAGCACAATCTGTCTTGTTCTACTCTTCTCCACAGGTGTGTTACACCTGTGCAAAGCCATTTTTTATTGTTTCACTTAGCTCAGGAATTCTGCTTCTTTCAAAAATGACTTGGAGCTTCTGACGATCTTATTGTTGGATTTGGGTATTATTATTTTCTTCCAGAATCAAAGAACTTCTTGATTTCTAGAAAATATGTTCCTGCCATCTGGTGACGAAAGCAACTGCTGTACCCAGCTCAAATGACAACCAAGTAAACAAACACAGCCTTCCCTATGGAGAGGGCTGAACTTGAACTGTTTTTCTAAAAACAAGCCTGATGTTATGGAAGATTTAATAGCTGGCATCAGCCAGAAATGTCCCTCCTTTTGTGTTATTATCATATATTTTCTTTTTATATATTTAAATGAGTAATCTTTCATTGGTGTTGGGTTGGCTTTGTGTATGGCCAAAAAATGCACAAGTTATTCTTCAGAACAGACGGCCTTCAGGAAAGAATCACAGAATATTTAGGTCTCTTCAGCTTTGTTCTGCACTTTGAGTACTACTCTACTGAACTAGATTTTTGTTTTCTTTTTTTTTTTTTGTCTGCTGTCCCAGCTTCTGACAAAAGTTATTCAGTTCCACCAAGTATTTTTAGATCTGCATGCCCTTTCAGCTCACCTTTTTTCCCCTCCCCTCTGTCAGATCTGCTTTGATAAGGGACCCTGACAAAATGAGTGTTCCATTTCCCCATGCTTTAGCTTTGACTGGCATAACCTTTTTTGCTTTCTTTCGGCTCTAATTCTCCAATTGGTGCTTGATGAATACAACAAATCACAATGTTGGTCTACACCTGCTAACATGTATCTCACCACGTGTTCCAAATTCTGATTACACCATGATCTCTCAGCTGTGAGTCAGCCTTTATATTTGTAAGACTGGGGGTTTTTTCAGTCTCTTTTACAAACTGGTTCACAGATTTTACTATTTTCAGTTTCCTTATGCAGTCTCAGACACATTTAATTTTTATGTTTTACTTTACACAATACATGGGCGTATAGCTTTCGCACACATGTCTGAAATAACAGTTGACTCAGACATTAAAACGTGCATTTCCCACCCTCTCCAGAAGATATAAGCCTATGTGGGATTAAAATTTTCATGTATGTTAAGAACATTAATAATTGCATAGCATAACAATAAAATTTCTAAAAAATACGTTGCTCCAGTGCTTCAAGGCTTTAACCAATCATAAATTACAGGAAGAATCTAAAAAACCTCCAAACATAAACAAAGCAATATGACAAAAGGGATCACTAGCCTGTAATTATACAGAATCTCTTGTGCACTCACAAAAGCCTCCAGCACAGGCAACCATTAGCAGCAGGAAATAAGGGACTGTTCTGGTCTCCATTTTTATGAGACGTATTTATTTAATGATTGCTCTTAACTAAGAAAGGAAAACTTTTGTTAACACAGAATAGCTGAAGATAAAGTATAATGTACAACAGCTAATTCCCAGTTTTTATTTTCACCAGCTCCAGAGAATGGTCTGTCCATGTTTACTCTGTAAGAGCATTCTTTTATACCACTGATTTCATTGCAGAAGTCATGTTCAAAGTTGGTCCTTCCTTAGAGGGTGCACTCATCTTTATTTGTCATTCTCATGAGACCTCATCACACCAGAAGGACAGGAGGCCATCCAGAGGAACCTGGACAAGCTCAGGAACTGGGCCCATGGGGATCTCATGCAATTTAACCAAGTGCAAGGTGCTGCACCCGGGTCAGGGCAACCCTCAGTACCAACACAGGCTGGGGATGAACAGATGGAGAGCAGCCCTGGGGAGAAGGCCTTGGGGGTGCTGGTGGGTGAGAGGCTGGACATGACTCAGTCATGGGCACTCCCAGCCCAGAGAGCCAAACGTGTCCTGGGCTGCATCCAAAGCAGCGTGGGCAGCAGGGAGAGGGAGGGGATTCTGCCCCTCTGCTCTGCTCTGGTGAGACCCCACCTGGAACTCTGCATCCAGCTCTGGGGTCCCAGCACAGGAAGGACATGGACCTGTTGGAGAGAGTCCAGAGGAGGCCACCAAGATGATCAGAGGGATGGAGCACCTCTCATATGAGGCCGAGAGAATTGGGATGAGCCTGGAGAAGAGAAGGCTTTGGGGTGACATAATTGTAGCCTTCCAGCACCTGAAGGGAGCCAACAAGAAAGATGGAGAGAGACTTTTTATGAGAGCATGTAGTGACAGGACAAGGGGGAATGGACTCAAACTAAAACAGAGTAGACTTAGATTTGATATTAGGAAGAAATGCTTTGCTGTGAGGGTAGTAAGGCACTGGCACAGGTTTACCAGAGAAGCTGTGGATGCCCCACCTCTGGAAGTTTTCAAGGCCAGGCTGGATGGAGCTCTGAGCAAGCTGGTCTAGTGTGACCTTCCCCGACCCAGGCCATTCTACGGTAAGTTTAACAAATTAAAGGCAACCCACCGTACCTGCCTTTTCATCAAAACACATCCAGGGAAAACCTGGGACAGGCCGCAACAATACTGCTATTACGTTAATCCCTAACAACATCTAAGCTGCATCCCTCTGGCACGGGTACGAGTGCCGGGCTCCCTGCGCAGGCGGGGAGGTGTGAGGGACGGAGCGGCGAGCAGCAGGGCGGAGATCGCCCCCTCCCGGCCCCGAGCGGCGCCGGCTCTCGCAGCCGGCCGCGCCGGTGCTGAGGCGCTGGGAGAGGCCGGCTCCCGACAGGAGACCAGGCACAAAAGAGTGCCTCATTCCTCGTACCCGACATCGCGGGGAAAGCCTCGTGCCTGCGAGCCTTACATGCCTACCGTGAAGGCAGCAGCAGAAAAAAAAGGTGACCGAATAAATTAAAGCATGGGAGCAGCAAACCAAGTAATACGATGAGAGGCATACTGCAAACATTCGGAATAGAGAGATTGCGTTGTCCTTAAAAAACACAAAGCATGACCATAGATAAATGCGTTGCTACGAAACCATGTAATAAGGAAAAATAAAGAAGGGGAAATATGAAAAAACCTGTGCTGTTCAGAATACTACTTGTAATTTTATAACAGCGAGAGAAGGAGGCTAGAGAAAAGGAATAGCTGTTTCTTTATGCTTCTTTTTTCTCAAGCTATTTCCATGACGAGTTTTTCATTTTAAGCACTTCAGAACCAAGGTTTTCTAAACTGTTCACATATACTCTTTAATATAACAGATCCTTGGATACAAAGCCCTAAGTGCTTAAAAACCCCCATAAATATCAACAATCAGTCACTATCAAAACAAGTCAAAACACAGACAGAATTTTTCCACATCTGTGGAAAAATTATGGGCAGAAAAATACAAAACTCAGTTCAACTGAATGCACTGTGCATACAGCGAAGATGATAATGAAATTAATTCTATTAGTGAAGATCCTGTACTGTTGCCAGAAATGTCAGGAATCTTAACACAGAATTCTCACTAGTGCCACCAACATTAGACAACTAAGAATCCAAACAATGCCATACGATAAGGGCAGCAGGGAAGCTGGCTTCTAAACTTCAGACTACTGTAAGTTCATCTTTCCTTGGAAGAGTATTTATTAGAATGCTGTGAAAGAGAAAACTGTACATGTTAATATAAAATAAACACATGTGTACCTGTATGCAATATGAAGAATGCCATCTACTGGTATACAAGAATACACACCACTGTTTCTAAGCTGGTAAACAGCTATCATAATAAGCAACAAAGCTGTCATTACTGTGTTCTACAAACAATAGTGTCCAGCTTCAAACTCTGCCTCACACATTCAGCATACTGTATTTTAACAAATACATATAAGCCATATATCCTACAACATAAAATAGCCTCTACCCATAAAATAGACAAAGAAGAAAATACAATTGTCTTATTCTAAGGTAGGTCTAAAGACTTTACTGCAGCCTAACAGTATTTAAAGGGGGTTTATAAGAAAGATGGGGATGGATATGGCCATGCACAGGATACAGATTTGCAAAAGAACTACATTATTTTCGGAAAGGAAAACTTGGCCAAGCCAAAAGAAACACCTCTAAAAACAGAAGGCAAGCCTTAGAGGTCTTGCACTCCTATGTTTATGCTATTATGCATGTAGTCTTGTTCCTTTGTATTCATTTGAGGGATAGTAAAGCACTGAAAAAATAAATCTTAAAAAAAAAAAAGAAAAAAAAGAAAAAAAGACAAAATTTTAAAAAAAGGCTATTAACTTTCTGTTTTACCCAATTTGAAAAGAGATGAGCTGTAACACTCTCATAAGTACATATGGCCTCCTAACATAATACAATACAATACTACAATAAAAATAGTATTTGAAATAAATTCCAAAGCCATAAACAATTCATAAACACAGCTTACAAACTGAGAGCAGAGAAGAAGGTGTGGCCAAGGTAATAAAAAGGAAACCTGCTTCAATTGGTGCAATGTGATTGTAAGAGTAATGTGCAGTGAAAGGAAGCTGTTCTAGCCCCATCAGACTGAAGCCCATCTTAAAACCATACTTACTTCACAGCTCCAAAAATCTCTGCTCAGAGGAGGTCAGCTGGAGAACCTAAATAACTTTCTTAGACTGGTTTCACCAGGACATTATTGTTTTTATTAGTGTGAAATCTGTGGCAGCATGTATCTTGGCTTCCTGTGCTGTGCCTGGCTTTACAAAAGACCTACATAATGTGGATTCCAACACTGAGGCTCAGAATCATAAACAAAACCAAAAATATCTACCATTTAAAGTAGCATCTAATCCTAAAAACACTGCAGTCTACACTGCACACTTTAATTAAATTTCAATAAATTTATTTTCACATTTTATTCTTTTAAAGAACTTACAGACCTGCACAATCTTGGTTTCAGAAATGTAGTAATAATGCGTTTCAAGTGATACCCTTCCTGCCCTTAAAAACAACACAGCTTTTCTATGACAATGGCAGGAAAGTTAAAAAGTAAGCTAGCCTTAAATGCATTTTTTGCAACTTTGAAAATGCAATTTAGTAGCTAAAAACAAAAGACTTGAGATCAGCCTTCCTATCATGACCTAAGATAGCCAAAGATGCACTGAAAGGCCCCGGCACGCCTCAGGAACTCTTGCTTGTCATGACAAAAAAAGCAAGGTGTAATCTCACAGTCAATGTACACAGCAAGGGAGGAAGAGATGCAACACTAACTTGACTGAATAATATAATTTTCCAGTCAGATACAACTTAGCATTTTGGGAGAAAAATTTTAATGCAAGCCACTTTAAAACCTATAAAACTAGGAAGAAACTTTAAAAAAGTCTTGTTGGTGTCGTCATAATAGTTAATAGTAAGCAGGCAAAGTTCTCTGTGTCCATTACAGACTCCTGCTTATTGTCTGGTTGTTTGGGTGAGGTTTTTTGGTTGGCTGGTTGCTTTGCTTTGCTTTTTTGACGTTTTATTTGTTCTATCATTAACTAAATGGATACCCAAAGATCTCAATTTATCTGATGCATGCTGGCCTACACCGTGAACTATTCTGCCTTTTTAAAAACTAAGTATTCCTCCTGGGTGTATGCTGAAGTATTAAGCTGAGGAAATAAAATGACCTATCAACTGCAGGGCCAAAAGACAAAGCCACTCTGAAGATCACATTTGTAGAAGCTGAAAAGCAGTTCCTCTAGGTAAACCCCTTTTCCACAGCTCCTGTGTCAGTGTGCATGGACCTGACATAGATCCCCATTCTGTGTGGTCATGGATGGCTATCCTTACCCTCCAGGGAGAGTTTAAATACCTTAGATTATCTATCATCTCATTCCAAGTACAGGCAAGTCTTCTATAAAAACTTCAGTGGCCTTCAAATTTCTGGAGGGTTATTTAAAATTTCTTTCTGGACTTCAATTCCCTTTACATCATGTAGTCGTCAAACTACCTTCCTCCTCGTGCCCAAAAGTCTGTCATTTTTAAACTTTTGGCCTTTTTTCCCACAGTGTATCACAATGTATGGGGCATCTTCTTCACAAGTGAATAACCTTGCTGTAAAGAGCTCCTGCCACATTACCAACACTGAGGTCAGATCAAATCACTGCAGAGATTGATCATCCAGTCAATATTAAAACAGCTGATGAAAACCTCAAATTACGGCTCTCACAACAAAGGTGTCTCAATCCCTTTCTGTGACAATTGTTTGAGGCACATATAACAAGGAAAAAGCAGTTCAGGAGGAAACAATGCTAAAGGTGGGTCAGAGGATTTACTCTGTGTGTGTTTCTTTTTTTGAATACAAATCATTATCACAGGTGGCAAAAGAAAACCTTCAAGAATAGCAAAACATTTAGCTCAGGTTCTTCTGTAAAAACAAGCACGATAGTCCTTATTGTATCACAATTGCTGATGACTAGAATTACAGTGATGGAAAGGAAAGGGAAATAAAACCACGTTCTTCAAAAAGCTTTGTGATGATGCTCACTGGGCAGTAAGAAACTGCGAAGAAATTCTACTAATTACAGAAAACAATTTAGTAATACCCTTTCTCTTAATCCCACCTGCTGTATTCTCATGCTGTGTTACACCCACTTAAGGCAACCAGGTAAGTGCTGAATGATAAAAATGGCCAGTAAGATATGTTTGTGCTTCGAATTCCTCCATGCCCTCCTTCCTAAGCTTTAGGTTAACTCTTGACCCATCAAGTCACACTGGCTACTACAGGTGATTGAAACACACAGAGTAGGTGGAAAAATTTCCGCAGATTACAGGGTGGCTTGAATCAAATACTTGACATGTCAGTTTCAGTATAAGGCAAAAGCAGCAATCCCACCTCCATCCATCTCCAACTGGTTGCTCCTGCTTACCTGATACTTCTTCTTCTATCAGCAATACTATCAATTCAGTTACATCAATGAGATGAGTAAAAAGGTTGTAGGTTAAGATAATTGGTTTTTTCCCTCCCAGAAACCAAAGCTATCTGCAGTAGACTGTCTGGTTACGCCTCTCCCTCACCACTTAATATCATTACTGCAGATGTTACTAACATGCATCATCGATGTATAGGTATATGTTACGCTACTAAAAACAAAAATGACAAATTTTGCTGTTTGATAACTAACTGCTCACTACTGTGCCTCTCCCATTTCATTACGAAGAATATAACAAAGCAGCAAGACTATGTTAGAAAAGGCAGAGGGGATTTTTTTAATATCATTTTACTTTGGCATTCAAGCATTGCCACACTTTGAATTACAAGTACACCAACCTCAGTAAAAGCCTCCTGAAAAGCATTAAAGACAGGAAGAAAATAAGGGTGATTTTACTTAGTATTAAATTGTTCAAATTTTCATGGTATGTGGTACAGCCCACCAAAACAGGTACATACAGGCACCCAAGGCCATCTAAAAGACTGTGAGAACATATTTCTAAGACTACTGCTTTTAAATCAACAATAGATCAACAATAGTTGTTTACTAACATGTAGTTGTTTACTAACATAAAAATCTGCATCATCATCATCATCCATTATTTTATAGTAATTTGTACATCCTAGTATTACACACATACCTAGATAATCTGACATACCAAATAAACTAGTAAGTAAGAAATGATCTACCTAGAGAAATCTAGAAGTATCTTCAGCTTTAGCAGAGCTGTACTTAAGTAATGATGAGGCTGCTACATTCTCACTAGTTGTGAGGACTAAAAGATTTTTAAAAATGTATTAACAACTCCATTTATATTTTTTACGGTATTTTTATATAGACCCATGGAAAATGCAAGGATACAACAGAACTGCACCCTCAAATTGTTATTCAGCAATGTAAAGTATTAAATTAAGCAACAATGTGCAGCAAGCTATATACGTGCTGATGTGCTTTGTTAATTCAGTGTGGAAACACATAAAATCTGAACAGATGTGCCATGCAAAACCCTAATTTTGGGATTAAAGTTAGAGATTCATTATTCCTTAAGTCACTAAATATATATCCACACACAAGCACTGCCCCTCCCCTCTCTGACTCTCTTTGAAGAAAATTTGGATACAATTAAATTCTTCATAGGCAGAAGATTAAACAAAAACAAAAAAGAATAAAATTACAGAACAAATACACGTTGCTTTCAAAACTAACCATAGCATTTCTCCAGGCTATTTATTTTATCCTAATTGAAAGGTTCTTTATTTTTAAGAGCAACACTTGCTTCCCTTCTGATTTGTGGTTGCTGCTCACTACTCAAGGACACTAGACCTCGTGAATCTAGTAGGTTAAGAGCCATCAAAACCACCAAACGTAAAATGCCTCATCCTTTTAAGATTTAAAATGAGACTAACAGTGACTGTGTTATAATTAGAATCATACAGACTTCGACACAACATGTATGCAAGTTGTCTTTGGAGCAGTTTCTTAAATGACAATGTGTCTATGCTATAGATGTAGCACCTTTAAATAATCAATTTAATCCAAAGCAGTCCTGGGAAGGATTCATTCACTTACCCGTATCCAGCTGTTGGCCTTCAGTTCCACAGCGTTCTGTGGTTCACTGCTGTACAGACAACATAAGCACCACATCAGAGTCTTCTGGCTTTCATCTGTAGGAAAAAAAGCACATAAAGATACACTTAGAGGGAAAAGAAAAACCCAAACAAAACACAGACAGAATTACACACAACGATCTCTCTCCATCCACAAAATTGAGGCCCTAAATATCAGCCTCAACTCACACTGCTTCTATTCTGCCAGATTCATACCACACATTTAATGTTACTCACTATATACTTCTTGTGTAATCGTTTCCTTCGACAGCAGTTTAAAAGGTACCAAAGTGTTCAGAATCTACACACTATGATCTTAAGAAACTTGCAGGACCTAGCAATTCATTTACATAAAAAATACCTGAAGCTATCTTCAAGGAACTTTCAACTCAGTATCTAAATAATATCATTCATAATAGACAATAATCAACAGTAGTAAATTAGTGTATTACATTGTGTCCAAAGCTTGCACAACCCAAGTACGCTCACTTATGAAAAACTAAAGTTTGTGAAGTATGAAATCATTCATGACTAGAATGTAAAGTACCAAGTTCTCTGTAAAAATACAGGAAGAGTCTCCATGCCTCAGGAAAATGACATTTCTGCAGACAGCAGAAAAGCTAAATGATGATGGGAAAAAATCCTATTCTGATTTTCTGTTCAGGATCAGAATGGGTTTTACTTAATTCTAACCCACGGTTTGAAATGAGTTCTCTAAGAATCTACTATAAAATGAGCATGACTCTCACTGCTCAGATGCACAGATATTATTACAGAGGAGCCAATTATCTGAAGTAAGCAGGTGAAGAGCCATTCAACTCGTGATTATTTCACACAACTTTGTTTTCAATAGGCTTTGGCGTTTTTTTTCTAATGTTCTTTGGCACATACCAAGATGTTCTACAGTGAATTTAATCCCAGAACAGAACTGTGTGATTGAAACAAAAATTCTGAAAAATGGATGTAGTATTGTAGTTCTGATATAATATTCACTTAGTAAACAATAATCTTCTTGTTAAAAATAATACAAATAAGTGATACTACCAGTTTTAGAAATTATATTATGAGACAATTTGATTATCAAGCTCAATGAGTGATTTCTTTTGTTTTCCATGTATTTGTTATCCAGGATGTAATAAACAGTATTGTTATTGTTTTGCTGGGAAAGTCTGAGGAAAAAATAAAAGGTCCATTAAGTAATGCCCGTATTTTCACCAGGTGACCAGAGACGTTAACACTGATTTAAACCAGTATTCCTCAATAAATGTCCAACAGGCCCGGAGGCCATTACTGACCTCCCACTGACTAACATCTCTGCAACAGAAATGGTTTCCCAAGCACACCCCTTTAACCGACCACGATCTGGGGTATTCTGCCACTGTGTGTTTGGGGACTTGTTTTAATACGGATTTTTACAAGGCTAACAATTTCCCAGGTTCTGTAATTCTGAAGTTAAAGGACACATCTCGCATATTGCTTAGCAGAAGTTCAAAGTATCCTCAAACTCTGACTATAACTATATTCAACTTCAGGATTCAGACATCAGCACTAATAGACAACCATCTCCTTCAAAAAAACCTTCCATCTAAACTCTACTATGACTTTATACAGGAGGAAAAAATAAACAGTGGTTTATTTGTTTAAATGACTAAATCATACCCAATTGCTTCTTGGAAAATGAAGGTTTTAAACATTATTAATTACTAATACAAAAATATTGCCTGATTATGAAGTATGGCTTTTGACATAACTTCCAATTATATAAATTACACAGAAAAAGGCAGAGAAAAAGACATCAAGTCCAAATCTCTTATCTCAAACAACGTATACCTAGTCCAAGTAGTCCTCCTTTTGACTCATCTAGTTTATACTGTACATCTACAGTATGTCAGTAAGTAGTTTCATTTAAATTTTTGTTTTCTTTTGACTTAAAAAAATTAAGAAAAGAGGTGAAAAAAATGCATATAACTGCTTTAACAGACTTCCGGGTGAGAAGATTTTTTGTTACACATGATGACTTGCTGCGTACTGTAAAATACATTGCATGTATTGTTGCCTGTCAGAAATATAAATCAGTATGATGAAAGCTGAAATCATGAAAACTAAGCTTAGATAAACTAAGCTGGCACACTTTGCCAGCATCATGAGTTTACACGGATTAACACAGATACATTCAAACCTCGACCTAAGCGAAATCAACCTATACTGATCTCACAGCTAAGCCAACAGTTTCCAAAAACCAAGGAACTGGTACAGCTTAGATTTTCCTAGTTTAAAAAATTACTTTTTGATCAAAACTGAGGTAGTGTCCCACAGACTTGTGATAAACAGGAAAAGGGCCTAAACAATCCTCTTGCTGATATACCCCACGACACACTCTGAGGGCAACTCTTGGTTCACTGTTTTCTTTTCACAGCTGCCCTGGAACACGGGAGGAAAGATGGGAAGATTAAGACAGTGCAGCTGCAAAAGATAATCATATCAAAAGACCAAACAAAGAGCCATATAAAACCTAGTGGTGGATTTATTCCTCACAGTCTTCTAGCAACTGTGATCTCCATGATATACATGATATATCATGATATGCACTGAAAAGCATTATCAGGATACAAAGGCATTTGATCTTATTATGGCATGAAAGAATGTGTAATACCCAAATAACCAATTAATGCATCCACAGAAATTAAATTAAAAACTCAAAGGTGGAAATTACAGCTCAGAAAAGGTTACCACCTATCTACTGGACTTCTGTAGGGAGGGTAATGTTGTATTCCAACAAAGGGAATAAAAAATGTCTGTAGGAAATTTTAGACAGCTTGGAAGCTGCTTTGTTAAAAAAAAAAAAAAAAGAAAAAAAAAAAAAACAAAACAACAGAAAAAGGGGAAAAAATCCCTGAGGAAACAAGTGAAACAAACAAACAAAACCCCTAAAACACCTCAAACCAACCAACCAGTCAAAAGTCCAAACATTTATGATCGATCAGATTGTACTTCTTTCCTGCCAATCTCACGACAAAATTTTTTAAAAAAACAAAGAACAAAAAGGAATGTTTTTCTCATAACACAGTGTAGTCTCAATCACCCCAAGCACAGTCAGTTTATTAATACCCTGTCATGAATGGGGCCAGATGGAAGGAAGAAAACCCTAATCTTACAGACAGAAATATTATTTTTAGAGCTTGTTGTAAAATTTTATTGAAATGTATCAGAAAATGTTTATTAGCTAAAACTGAGCTTTCTGTGGAAATTAAAGCATTCCCAAGATTGCATGCTTACACACATGTACTGACATACAGAGCCACGAAGAAATCCCCCAGCATTTATAGTATTAGTTTGGGATTCAAGACATTTGGGCTCAAAACTCAAACCAGGAGGGTCCTACTGAGAAGATAATCCCACAGCCCACAAAGAAAACCAAAAACCAAAAAACCACTGGAATTCTTTACCAAGACTGAATTCCTCATGTATCCCTCGTGGTTTAGGACCACAAGTACAGCCATGAGATTTTCTTCAGTCGTGCTTCCCTCACATTAGCCTTCTAAATAAGGCTAACTTGGTCACCTCCTGCTCAGGAGTGTTTATGAGGAGATTATTTTCCCTTGGAGACCATGCTTCCTGCACTGAGTGGTCAGCCATGTCAGCTTCCAGCACCAACAGACATTCATCTCAGGTGATAGGTATTGTGGTTTGGACATGATGCAGAAGTATAATGTTTTTCCTTCTCCATTTATTAGTATGAAAGACTGAATTGAACAAAATTAGTTCCTTCTTCTGTGAGGGTGGCCTGGTCTCAGACACATGCTTGAATGAGCTATTTATCCAAATGAGAAATTACATGAAACCCACTTGAGAGTCAGCATCTGCTACAGCCAGCACTATCTTAAAGAATATCTTCAGAACCAGTGCCAAACAAAACGAAAAACTGCTGAATCTAAAATGCCAGCAGTCCAAAGAGTGCTCAGGTGGCTCTAAGAGGAGGAAGTGGTGGGAATGTATAAGCAGACATCTTCAGGTCTATTGATGTCAGAAAATCTTTAAGCATTGAAGTGAAGGATTCCATTTTGAGCAAGTAAAGTTCTCTGAATTGACTTGCTTGCCACTTTGAGACAAAAAAAGAAACCTGTAGTAAAACTTCATTCTCAAGCAAACTTCAGAGGTAACAAGCAACTTGTAGAAAAAGTGCTTTTGCAGCTTAAGAAAATGCTGAAGGAACACAAAAAGGAGGAAAGAAGTAGGGGAAACCAAGAATGTATTGTGGGAGTTTTGCAAAAAAGGAGCCAAAAGCAGACACAGATGGCTTTCAACTCTGACTCTGCAATATAAGTGAAGCTACTTTCTCTAACATGATATACTGTCAGCTCAGAAAAACTGATGGTCTAAAGACTCGCATATTCCAAACAAAAACTTGGAAGCAAAGCGTGTGTGTAGTTGTAAACATCAATGGTTATCAACACACTCAAATACTGTGATTGAAAGGGAAGTCTCTCCATTGTAAAAATACATCTGTAAAGTATGAAAAGGCTTTTCAAAAAGCACACATTTGCTCTGCAAAACTGGTCTATGTTTAAACCCACGGTTCCTTCCCAAATTTTCCTTTCAGAGGTGAAGTGCTGACATTACACACATCGACTATGTGTTTTACAGACAAGTTCATTTTGTCTGTGCTTGGAGCTGTCTAGAGGATAAAGCCAAAACAGAAGATGTATGCTGTGCTTGAGTTAGTAAACCCTTCCAGGTAAAAACAAAATTGCCTTTTTCTGCATTTCCCCCAAAAGGAAGCATAAAGCAGAAAAGACATAATGTTACTTTTTTTTCTTTTTTTATTTGTAGTCGTAATGAGAGCATAAGACTGACAAAAAGTTATTGTAAGGGGCTCACAGAGAAGCTCAGAATTAGTTTTCTGCTTAAATGAGATCCCAAGTAATTTATCAAAATATCAGCATTTCAGCTCCTGAAAAATGCATCAGAAATGTTGATGACATAGCACAAAGAGTGTCTCCTCCCTCCCAACAGTTTTCCTGTGCCCAATTTATTTTCTCTTCTCTATTCTCACTCACACACATACTCACGATCAGTAAGAGCACTTTGTTTTTTCATAGGCTTTTTTCCTATGCTACCACTTTACTGTTCTAATTTTGATTCTATGTTCATTTTCACTAATTAAGGATGCAGAGGTGGGGAAAATACTTCTTCAGAATTCAAAAAAACAAACATAATCATAACTCAGACTAATTACAAAAACACACATATCAGAAAAGTTAATTCTTCTATCTTAGCATATATATAGCAGAATATTCTGATACACACTGAAAGAAACATCTATTGAAAGTAATTTGAAGCACTAGATTTTGTACATTTTGAGACTCCAGCAAAATGTAATCAATGTAACAAAAAATGAGAATGGAAATCATGATGCACATAAACACTCAGTGGGTTTAAAACCTACTGGTCCCAAGCCAAGATTCCGTAACTAAACCATGAAATTAATTCAATCCAAAAGTGAATTTAACATTTCTGAAAGCCATATATTTTAAATAACATGGATAGCCTTTTCATCTCAAAATTTTACATCAGTAAAAAAGAATGTTGTGTTTTTATGGAAAAAAATCATAGTATGTAACAAGTCATATTTTCCTAATTTCTATAGAATGAAGTTTATGGAACTGCTGCAGAAATATCTTTACACGTTCCTACCGTATCCTATAACAAAAGGATTCCAACAGAGCCTCCCTAGAAGCTGTCCAATTAAAGGGAACTGCTGTATTGCTACAGTTGAACCCTGCAAAAGACAAAAACAAACAAAAAGATAGTAAATACACTGCACATATTCCTTACCTAATACTTAACTATGTTAGGAAATTTTTTCATTTGCCTCACATTTACACAGCAACCAGATCAGTATTAGTAACTAGCAAGGATAAGATTTCATTGTATTAAAAGCCTAATAAACGCACATTTTTGTTGAACCCCACTGCTATAATACACTGTCTCACAGTTTCTGAAGAAATTAATACCTGCTATGGCGTAAAATTGTCATTGTTACTTTTGCTTGTTTTCTTTAAATTAACTTAATGACTAGCCAGTGACAAACCAACATTTAACTTCTAACCAAACAGAAAGCAGTTTCACGATAAAAGTAGTAAACAACATAGTTTATGTACAATCCTGTGTAATCGGTCTTATTTCTCCATTTTTTTTAGCTTTACTATCTAATAAATGAAGGCTTTGAGAAACAGTGCTGTGCTGAGATAACATGCAAGTAGCAGGGATGATAACCATCTCCTACCACTGCAATAAATTCCTTACATTTGTCTCATGTTTGGGGCTAGACCAAGACTTTCTGGGGCCATATGTACGAGGTCCATTTCAGGCCATGCCTCGGATTACGTGAAGCAGCAGTATTTTTTTTCCCTCCATTAAGGAAAAAGAAATACAAATATGGGAAGAAACTCCACTCCCCCAAAACCTTTTACTTAAAATTTGAAATTTAAATTCAGTTCAGAAACAAACCTCACTTTCCGCTCTACAGATGAGAATATTTAAAAACAAGAACTTCCATAAGAAGCAAGCCTTATGCCATAACGCAGTACTTCTACAGCTATTATACTGAATATATACACTGAAAAAGCTACGCTCAGAAAAACATATTAGCAACTAAACATAAACAACTACATTTACTCAAGTGAGTGCAGACAATAATTAAATTACTAAATAGAACAGGCAGCAACTTATGCCAGTGATCTGACCATGCTGCTAGAATTCACTGTGTGTGCCATAACACTGGGGTTAACGTGTCAGCAGACCCTCTAAGATTTAAAGGCTCAGTTACAGTTTTGCATGTTAAGGCCTTTAAATCATCCAATTTATGACCTGACAACCAGAATCAAATTCTTGTTTATTTAAAGAGTTTTGTTAAGAGGCTAGAGCATTGGCTGGGAAATTTCACGTGACATCAACCGATCAAGAAGAAAAAGCTCCTTTCACAATAAATCAGGGAAACAGGAAGCACACTCCTGTTTGCATTACCTGTGACTGCTTCCCCAATTTGCCTCTCTGATCCAGCAATACATCAGGTCAACAAGACAAACCTCTTTGCTACTGTCAGCTTCTGGTTTTGTCAAAACATGGTGCAGATTGTTTCGGAGGACCTCTTCAAAACAGGTCACTCTTCCTTCTAAAGTCACTTACCGAATGTTTTATTGTTTCATAAAGCTGACGTAGAAATTCCTGGAGCTGGGGCAAGTGGAGGCACACATCCTTCTGGGATTCCAACGTAGTGGCTTGACCCCATTCAATAGCTTTATCCAACCAATATCCAAAGTTTAGTTTGGGCACTGTAGCATCCTGAGCCATTCCACAATCCTGAAAAAAAGATTTTAATTCCACATCAGGCAGCACTAAACGCTGGCTTCAAACCAAGGATGAATATACAAAGAAGGATTTCTGCTACCTTTTTTGTGTACACACAAGAAAGGAGGTGTAGGGACTGTCTGTGTTTACATCTCACAAGGCTAACCATTTTTTTTGTGATATTAAGAGGGTAAACTAAGAAATCCATTATGACAAAGTAGCAAAGGGGGCACGGTAATTAGTAAAATATCTTAGAATAAATGTTAACACCCAGATGTGTTTCAGGCTTTTGTTATCAAAATTTGTCATCACCAATATTTCACCCAGAATTTTAGAATAATTTGCGCGTGCATTTGTTTCGAATGCTACGCACGATGAAAAACTAAAAGTGTTTGTTCCAAGATAAAGGAAAGCATTAAAATAAGGCTCAATCAAAACAAAAGGCACTAGGAGGCCTTTGCTCATTGCAATTTCTGTATTTGTAACTTATCACTAGCTTTAAGTGCAAAACCAGTATTCTCCTTAATAGAAACTAATAAATTTAATATTTCAGTTCTGTTTCTCTTTGTATACCATACAAATAAGAGGGAAACAATACAACCATACACAGCTTTACATGTAACTCAGTTCTGAATGAAAGCTGTACCATAAATGACCTACATCCTATGGCACACTTCACTCTAAAAAACTGGTCTTTGAGAGATAAGCGCTATCACCAAGCCAGGACATTAAAATCTAACCAAACTGCCGCAGTAAAAGATACCAAAAAACAGCACACATTTTTTTCTGCTTTACTATTATATTTTTCTTTGACAGAAGGACAAAGAATAGCACAGCAGGCAGTACAACAACCTTTAAATCTCTCTGAAAGAAACACCTCTTAGGCTGAAAGAGCAAATGAGCTCTTGCAGCCTTTCAATCATTGTTCTTTCTGTCAAAACTGTAAAGACAACTGTCAATTAACAGAATGTGGTGGCAGTTTTCAGAAATGAATTGTTGCCCACTTGGAGACAAATTCAGACACTCAGAGATGCCACAGAAATCAGTGAATATGTAACTTTGCAAGCTATAAACCAAAAAAGATAAACCAGAACCTCCACAGCAGCCCTGCAAACCAAGCTTGCTTTCTACAGTTAACCCTTACAAACACAGCATTTGTATAGCATGCTAATCTGAGCCAGATAAAAATTTGAAGATCATTAACAAACTTGTTTAATTTCTATGAGAAATAAATAAATAAACAGTCCATAGTGAAATCACAACTATTATTTGAGTTTGGATCCTGTCCAGAAAAAAAAAAAAAAAAGAAAAAAGGAATTGAGGTTAAGCTGTTGGATTGCTAGAGTACAATGTGTATTTGACCCAAACTTGTTCAAAGACAAGTAAGCAAAGCCACTGCTCTTGTTCTTTATTAAACTCCCATTTCTATCTGCAACTGTTGCTGCCAACAGAGCTCTTAAGGGATCTGTGCAGTGCCAAGATCTCACCGATCTTCTCTGAGTATCCCAACAGGCTAGGAGACACTTCATCACAGCAGCTGGCTGAAGCGACACAGGCCCCGGTGGCAATTAGCCATCAAACACTTTTATCACCACAGGGACATAAGGAAGACTTTTAGAACAAGCTAAAGCCAGGAAGGGAACTACCACATTTGATTAAATTAATGAGCCTACTTGATGTTCCCAGATAAGATTAATCCTCCCAAATAACGGAAAAATCAGCCCCCTAACAAAATGGCTCCTAAAACTTTTAGGAAAGAAGAAAAAAAAGGAAAAACAAAACAATCGAAAAAAGAGGAATCACAAAAACTCCAGCATTTTGGAGCCAGTCATGAGTTGATTAAGCATTAAGTGAGGATCCAAGTAAAGCAAATCAAGCAGGCTAATCTAATATACTAAGTATCTGTTTCTACTACTCGAGTATGCAGAATGGCACAGCCATCACATTTCTTTGTCCAGAAGTCTGAGATCCCAGCTCCCCAATAAGAAAGGTGTTTTATCTCCCTTCTTTATTACAGCTAAATAAACTGGATTGCTGGTCCAGTGAGACTCCTTGTCAATTCCTTAACTGGTCCAGAACCATTGCCATATAAAAAAAGACTGAGTTGAACATTCTTTTTTTTTTTTTTAACTACTACTACTATTATTAAAAAAAAAAGTCAAAAATAAGAACACCAGCACAAACCATAAGAGAAAGAAAATCTCAGAAGTGCATCTCTTCTCTATGCCGATAACTGCACGTGTGCATTTTTTTTACTGTTTCTGATAGCTAATTCCCTTAAAGTATCTGTCCTGAATATCTGCACGAGCAAAGTATTCTCCCACCAACAGACTTTTCAATAATCACACAGAAGACAAAGTAGCTGTATGTTCAGTGCTATTCAAAACCCTCACCTTGCTGCACAAAAGCACAAGCAAAGGACCTGGACCAAAAAAAGGCCAACTATACATTCTAGAGTTCAGAAACTATC